>JAAXNX010002820.1:0-12281 GCA_036491905.1 Folsomia manolachei
TTTTGGCCGTAAGGTGGCGTGGGGGTGGGTCATTGGAAAAGTGAGGCTTCGGAAGCAGACAGCTTACGCTTTATTAAGTAGGATTCTTTTAGAGTTGTGCAAACCCTGTGAATGAAATTTCGTACCTAATGAACGAACGGTGAATCAAATGACATGTTTTACTTGAATATTTTAACATTTGGTTGCTGGCCAATGGCACTGGCTTCGTTTTGTTGGCTTTGTTTTATAAATTTAGTTGGTAACATAGATTTGTATATTATTAAAAGGTTGGTATGAGTTTTTGAGGACAGTTGCTCATTAGAAGTGTCAATGAGGGTGATCACACTATATTGCATGGTAATATTTATGTAACCGGTATGTGCATAAGTTTGATGTCTTTTCAACGCACTGCATTTTGCACATGTATGCTAATACAGGTAATGTAAAAAAATTACTAAAGTGAAGTATTAAACCTGTCCGTACTCGACTCAAAAAATCAAAACTCTAAAAACCTTAGCATGGAATTTAAAACGCCCGAGTCAAGCGACTTGTCAAGATATTTTTGCTTAATGCTTTCTTTAAGCTTAATTACTGCCCAAAATTAATTTCGGTGTATTAGAATTTGGTAATGTTAGATTAATTAAATCCTCAGAACACTATTCACTATTTACTTAGATCCACATCCATTAACATCCCGAAGTGTTACGATCTTTTGAAGTTTTTCGCGACTCAAATAAGTGAAAGCGGTCCGATGCTTGTTTCCGTTGAAGATTCTGAATATTTATTAGATTATTGTGGTTTCATGCAAATTGTGGGCAATGCATAGACTTATTTTTTATCATGATTTCCTCTCGTCATAGGAATCCATGTAATATTGCACCATACATTACAAAACTGCAGATAAAATGGGAAAGCAATCTAGCGGACCAGCACCAAGGCGTTGAAGCCACAAGTTTTCCCATAATCGTAAAGCTGGCAGTTGACTCCAGTTTTTGTTATGTTCCTCCTATACAGAATCCGACACTGTTTTTTTGTTCATGTACAAAATCAGATCAAAACCCTTGTTTTTCCCTTCTTTATATCCAACAAACTCTGCATTATGATATATAGATGGGTTCATAGTTAAAATAAAAAACGGAGTTAACTCCGACAAACAGAAACACGACTGAATTATTGGCTTAAATTATTACGAAAAAAAGAATCTTGCTTAGTTAACAAAATTAATAAATCTTGACCATTTATTTCATTTAAAGGCTCTACTGGCTGGTCCACGTTCTTTCAAAAATCCACCCAATTTTCCTGCAACCTGCAAACTCGTCTGTCATATCTTTATCGATTCTTTTATCGATCCGCCCAACAAACTAACACTTATTTACATATTAAACCATACTCATTCATTCCTTCATAAATTTACGTTCCTGAAATCCAGTCATAATTGTAATAAAATAATATTAATCGCACTACCTTCATTGCATGACATGAATTAAAGTGAACATCAAAATACTCCAAACGAGGAACGGGTAAAAGAGATTAAAGAAGAAGAACACAAATTATTAATTAACACATAAATCAGTGACCAGTGAAGAATTGATAAAGCTTCCAAAGTTTTGACAGTTTTGTATTTGATCATTGAATCTGTAAAGGTGCATCCTAAGTTTTAATAAGTGTAAGCTGACGCCGAACTCAAAAATAATATTGAATTAATCATCAAACTCAACAAGACTACAAATAAAAGCTTTAAAGATCTACCTACAATCAAATCAATCTAGTCCTGTTAATGTGAAATCAATGGAAATAATGATAATTAAAAAGTAAGGAATTAAAAATCCTTATGAATAAACTCATTGCAATCGACCATTTGACGCAATAAAATCAAGATCTTCCGGTGTAGAGTTTTCTTAATAATGTTTAATAAATACCATAAATAACACAATAATAGTTGCAGTCTAGAGAAACTGTGGAGATTGCAATTGAAACGAGTTAATAAGTCAATCAATATTGGGAACGGTGCAAAAACTTAAATGCATGAAAGATGTGTGTTTAGGTGACTACTTAACGAAATTAGTTACTCTTTAAACAAAATTTAAGGTGCAGAAAGTAGCAACCAAGAGTAAAGCTTGAACCAACAAATGCAAACGATAATTATTATCTCAAGTTCTTAAATGTCCTGTAGCGTCCCGAGTTAATTTATTTATGGCGTTGAAAAATCTTTGACTGAGCTATGCACATTTGAGGATTGAACTATTAGTAAATACTCGTGGTTGTAGATAAATCAACAAATTCAAGTTGGAGACGTCGGCGATAATTTGCAAAATTCGGTCCCGTCATGGACTGTTTCACACATTTTTTTCGAGACGCTGGGTGACTGGGTTTGTCCTGGGGACAATTTTTGGAGCAATTTCCGTCCTATTTCTACTTAATCAATATACGCTCAGCACAAAATGTGAGTTTTATTTTGTCGGCTTGAGTATGAAAAAATTCAGGAGCAATTAAACTACACTTGCGCCTTATATGTTTTATTGCCATTTGGTAATTATATTTGCACATTAATGCTCACGCCAATGTAATAATGTGTGTAATATCTAATCTATTAATTTTGATTTTTTTTGCATGAATTTAATAAAATTACTTATTGCACAGTAAGGTGTTTTGTGTTGCTTTCACTTAATTTCATTTTAATTTGTTTTTTGCCATCATCTGTGGGATTATCGAATCACAATTTTTACACTCCTAATATAAACCTTTTTCATATTTTCATTTATATTATTGAAGTATTTTTTCATGTACCACGTTAACGTGGCGATCCACCTTTTCCTATCGGTACAATATCCGGTTAACGTCGATGTCGCCCACTAAAATATATACAGTTCTTGTCCTTCCAACAAATCTGAAAAACTAAAGAAACGAGTTAAACCGTGACTGAGAGGCAGATGTAATCAGAGATTCAATTAAAACAAGAGTGTCTTCGACATGGTGTGGTGACACTTTAAAAGTTATCTACAAGACTTGGTTCACGGTCCGGAAATTTTAATTTAGAGCCAAGCAAGATAACACAGCAACTTCAAGTCATTTCCGTTTTTTCCCATTGTTTCACTCTAGCCACTTCTTTTATTCTCGTCCCTGTAAATAAATGCACCCGTCAAGCCACAAGCTATGATATTTGCCAATGAATTAAGTTGGTTTCTATTGTCAAATAGATTTATGAAGAAAATCGGAGCCGAAGGTCAATTTCAAATAAAAAGTGCACAGCTATTTAATCTTAAACTTGGAACGGAAGCTGTTGTCATTTACAGGAACCAAATGTAATTAAATATAAATTAATTGCATGGCATGACATATTGTAGCTGATCGTCTAAATGAATTGCCTTCCGTTTAAATTTTTACTCTATTTTCAAATTCATTACGACCTCGGCATCTTCTTGTTACGTATAAACTTCAGCCAAAAAATCTTCCCAATATAAGATAATTTAAAACTGAAAATACTGAATAGTTTTGTGAGCACATGTAACAACTTGGACTGAAGTAATTGCAGTATGTCAGCAGTTACAAAGTATTTGTACTATGCCAAGCATTACATTGCAGTGCAGTGGGTTTCTTCTTAAATTAAAATTCAAGGTTAAAAATTTACGCTTCAAGAAACCACAGGAGGATCTCACGCTTCCTTTCGTCTACAAATGTGAGGAAATGACTATCAAATTAAACTTGGGCTGAAAAACTGTACTATTTTAACTGACATGGATTCCTACTGCAGGATTTACTTTATAAATCATGGTTTATTCTTTTTTGACGGTTGCTGGACATGGTGCATGGTTCCCTTTTTTATTGCATGCAGATACACATGTAAATGCTTTCTACTGGTTTCCCTTTTGCAAGAAAATATTTGAATAAAATATTGTTTTACATTTCATAATAATATTGACACCCCGAAAATATTCTGAATGATATGAACAGTGTCACCTGAAGGAATGGTATTTGACCTGTCATGGCGAGAGGTGCTAATGGGTCAAGATACAAAGGCCAACAGTCTCAATGTCAAATCCCTGGAGGGGGTTTTAACTCTTAAGAAAAATTCCAGAGGACAAACGCTTACCGACTCGGAAAATATTAGAAATGAGCGTGTAGACTTCTCTTCCGGATTCAATGCAAATACAAATGATGAGGTAAAAATACTTTTCATCAATTTGCATAAGACATTTCAAACCCTTACTGATCTACAATGTAATCCATAGCACTATTGTAATGCATTTCTTATTCTTGACCCCGCTCCAGCTCCCAGTGGAAACCCAGTCAAAATGTGAAGTAATCGATGTAGCAATCGTTTGTGCTGGACACAATTCGAGCCGATCGGTCGTCACTTTAATTAAATCTGTGCTATTTTACCGTCGGAAGAATCCCCTACATCTCCATCTTATCGTAGATGCCAAGGCCCATCTAATCCTAAGGACGCTATTTAGCACTTGGCACATTCCTCAAAGTAAGCAGCAAAATCATTTCAATAGAGTAAATTGATGAATCCTTTTAAACCTTGTGATCATAATATTTCTCTGTCACAGTGGAGACCAGTTTTTATTTAGCGGACAATTTAGTGGCGGAGGTCAACTGGGTAAGATCCCTTCACTAAAATTATAGCTTTCTAAAATTTAATTTTTCCATGACGGATTTTCAACAGGTGCCGAATAAACACTACAGTGGTGTTTATGGATTGTTGAAATTGACTTTGCCCAGAGCTCTGCCATCCTCGCTGGAAAAAGTCATCGTTCTCGATACCGATGTTACCTTTGCGACTGACATTAGTGAATTATGGACATTTTTTGGCAAAATGGGTCCGTCTCAAGTAAGTCAAGAGTGGTGCTTTTGTACTAAATGGTTAGTTACATGGTTATACTCCATCTCCCTGTGACTATCTTTGCACAATTAAGCTGCAATAAAAGTTATAATAGGACAATTTTGTGTATTGTACACAAGTTGACGAGGCAAGATAAAAATCCGTTTCCTCCCATCCATTATTTAAAGGATGACAGACAATGACAATGTCGCCCATTTATTTCCTCCCATCTTCTCGATAATTAGGTTGATAGTTAGTTGCTTGTAAATAAATTGCTAAAAAACCAATTTTCACTCCTTCCGTTCTTCCCAGGAGACACAAAATATCTTATGAGCGAGATACGCATCACCCACATCAGACAATAGTTTAGTGACTAAACAACCTCATCAACCTCGTCTAATATTATTCTTCTTTTCTTGTAACACGCCGACCGTCCTATAATACGCCAAAAAATGCAAATACCCTCTTTGGAATGACATAGTCAAAATATTCAAGTATTTTTTGTATTAACAATTTTAGGCATTGGGATTAGTAGAAAACCAGAGCGATTGGTATTTGGGTAAACTATGGAAAAATCATCGACCATGGCCGGCACTGGGACGTGGCTTCAACACAGGTACTATAAATCCTGTAATTGTTACTAGGATTTGAGCCAGTTGCTCTTTGTTTTCTTAGCCGGAAATGATCTCAACAAAATTAACATGTTTTTTCCCACTCTCAAATTAGGCGTAATACTCATGTCACTCTCAAAATTGCGCAAGATGAATTGGCCCCACCTTTGGAGAATGATTGCGGAAAGGGATCTTGGTACGGTGAAACTTTGTCAAATCAATAAATAGAACCTTGGGATTAATGAACAAAGTCTAAAAGAAACTTATTCTACTCCTGTTTCAGAAACAATGTTGTCAACCTCATTAGCGGACCAGGACATTTTTAACGCTGTCATTACACAAAATCCTCATATTTTATTTGAAATTCCTTGTCAATGGAACGTACAGCTGTCTGATAACACCCGCAGCGAGTCCTGCTACTCTGAAGTTACCGATCTCAAAGTAAGTTGCTCCTTGGCTTGGCTTGGCTTATTATTGTAACCATAAGAAATTAGTGCATGCCAGAACTTGTTGCCAGCTCAATTTGCATGGTTAAGAAATAACGAATGAAAAAAAAGAAACACAATCAAATCAAAGTTATGCCAACATTTCTTTTATTTGGACCATCCCATCCAATCTCGTCCAATTATTCCTTCCATGCTCACTCCACTCTTCGTCCAACCAAACCAAACGACACATTTCATTAGGATTTTAAACAATGACAAATCCCACCCGTGCCCACACTTCATTTCCTTTCCACCTTCTGCAACATTTCCTTCCGATCTATCCGTATCCAAGAGGATGTCGTCTGCATGTGCTCATCCAACGAGGAGTTGCTAACTGTGCCAAGAAAACTACGCCTTGACAAGAATTTGCCATTTAACATTTTCCCCTCCATTTATTCCGCCTTGCCACAACCAACGGATCGGAGCCACACGCCGAGATCTCTTTTAATGCTTGGAATACCATATTTTTTTAAATGATGGGATGAATGTCTAACTCCGTTTTTTATATTTTTGTCCCTCCTTCACCAGATAATTCACTGGAATTCGCCCAAGAAGCTACGAGTGAAAAATAAACATGCAGAGTTTTTTCGAAACCTTCACCTCACATTTTTAGAGTATGATGGAAATCTTTTGAGACGAGAGTTGTTTGGATGCACTAATTACACGGGAGGGGCGGGGTCCTCGGGAGGTTCACAACAACATCCACAACAGCAAGTAGTGGGGGTGGGAGGGGCTCAGACTAATCTGGAGGAACAGGTAAATTTAAATGATGACTTGAGATGAGTTCCGCTCGCAAAAAAAGTTTTTGTCGGTCTATTCAAGTAGTAATTAAGTAGAAGAGATTTCTGTATTCAACGTGTCAACACATCTTGTAATTATTCTTATCTCGACACAAATCCTGTCTCTGAGCAGACTTCGGTTGAGAGCATAATTTCCGTAATAACCTGTCATTTTAATGGATGGCTTCCAGATAAGTGAAGACGACTCCTGCTATGAGTTCCGGGTCGTGAAGTTTATCAAATATCGGACGCACTTGTTTTATTTGGATTTTGAATACGAGTCTGAAGACGAGGCGGATGTGACGTAAGTTTATGAGATTGTAGACGTAAAACGATACCACAAAAGTAGACTGGAGAAAAAATGTTCTCTACTTTCCCCTTAGGTAACTCAAATCATTGTTTGAAATTGAAATTTTTTTAATAGGCTGGTCGCTCAAGGGTCCATGGACCGTCTTCAGATGATTGAGTCATTGGCGAAGCATTGGGAAGGTAAGTCTTTTCCTTTTTTCGTGCGGGTTATCAGAGCTACAAACATGCACTTTAAGCTTCTTTTCGTATTATTATTTACTGCAAGCGATGGAAATTTGAGTCATAATTACTGAATAGTTTTTATTCTGCTGGAGGAATAAAATAGTATTTTACTCTGTAAACTAATATTTATGCATAATCTGATACTTTCACGTAGACCAAAACCACAGTTCTCAAGGGGATTGTACATTAAAATCTCTTATGAGTTGTTTTGTTGGAAATTCATTAAATTAATTTTGAATGAAAGTTACATTCATGGACTCCACAAACTGCAATTCCCACCTGAATTTATGACCAAAGAAACATGCCAATTATTTATTACGTTTTTCTTGCTCTAAATCTTCGCCATCATAATATAATCCTTGCGGCGGCAGGCAACGTAACAACCATACCACCTCGCCATGACCAGTTGATGTTCTTAACAATTCCAGCAAAAGTAAATTTTGCCCCATAAAATGGTTTCAAAAGATATTCACTAAGGCATGTCAAAACCTAGCAACACATGGCTTCCGTGAGCAGCACAAGAGTGTAATGGAGAAATTTTAGCAATAAAGAAGTCACTAGAACTCATATTAAATTAATAAGAAGTATGGAGTCGAGTTTTGCATGAGCATAAAGTGGTTTGTAGCTAGAGAAGTCAGAAGCTGACGTTTTAAGGGCTGCTTCCGCTCTTTCCCCAAATTACGCAACTCCCACGAGTGTTGTAGCTCTGTCCTTTTCTTTCTCTTCTATTTACTTTATCACACCCAAAAACCAATGATTCCCATTTTCCTGGAGACCACTTCACAATTCCACCAAGCCGGAGATTCTACTATTATCTTCATTCTATTAGCTTCCTCCATCCTGGTTGGGAAAACATTAGTGCAACAGGGATAGACATGAATGAGATTAATTAATTAGTAATTAAGACAACCATAACGATGAACAGAAAATAAGAATGTATAGTTGTACTGCTTTGTTGGCCAGAATTCTTCGGAGACTTTTAGATGCGGAAAATTCAGAGTGGAGCAGTGATACGGTTTTGTAGGATGTGAGGTGACTTCATCTCTCTTGTCCGTGTCAGTAGGGACTTGAAGGGCTTGATGAAAGTTTTGAGTATTAAAAGTGTTTTATGTTATGCACTATTTGGAAAAGACAGATAAGTAGCATTACAGTTTATACCAATCAGTTACTGAAAAGTTCCATAATTCTGAACAATATTGAAAATTGACATTTGAGACACTCCTACATGTATTGCGTATCCGTGTGGGTATTTGGACCACATGATATATTGGTTATCAATGGTAGTGATAACTTTTCAACTTGGGAGAAATGGCAGTAATAATATTAGTTCTGTCGAAGGACAATTGCTACCTATGAAAACTTTATTAAGTTAGATCTTGCTTTTACCACAATACTATGAACCTTATACCGCAATAGCTGACACAACCGTAAATCACGCTCGTTCTTCCTGCTAGTTTTGTTTTGTGATTCAGTCTGAGAGATACAACTGGGGCACAGCTTACTTACAACTACTGATAGTAAACAAGAATTTCGGGGAGTCAGGGATTTTAGTCTGTGGTGAAAGTTCTGGCAGGTGAAAGCTTCATAGTAGAAAACCCAAACTTTCGTTGGTTGTATTTGGATTAGAGGAGATCAAATTTGCACTGGTATTTCATAAACTGAATGTTCACTACTTGCATAATAAAACAACAATGAGAGATTTAAAGTATTTTTGGAATTGGTCAAACACCAAGTTTTGGAACAAAAACGTCAAAGATAATAAACTACCTCGGGTAGTTATTGCTACAACCAACACAATTTTGTAACATTCACCAAAAACCCAGGTTTAGTTTAAACACAGTTCACAATCATCGCACTCATTAACTGCATATTTATTTGCAATGGTAGCAAATTTTCCTGTCTTCAAAATTTTCTTGATGTCTCATTTTGAAAATTTTCTAGTGAGCCACTGTTTTTCTAAATTGAGCTAATTGGGATCAGTCAGTACGAATAATAAACTTATTACCAGTTACTGCCCTCACTGCCCATTATCCAAAAGACAATTTAGCAGATTGGTTGAAAAATATGCATGTAAAACTCAAGAAGTAAAGACTAACTATTAATCATTAAGTATTTTTATAATTACATTAAGATACTTCTTTCATCCTTTAGGCATATCGTAGCATGTAGTGCATAGTCCAACACGATTTTTTTTAATTGTTGCTCAAACCCTTGGATTTTCAAACGATAACTGGGAAGAGTAAGACTCTCCTAATTTATGGAATTTCTCAATGTCTCCCGCATTCATGAGAGCAAGTTATTGTCAGGAATGAACCAGTATCTGTTGCGTTGCCGTATTATGTCATTCAATAAAAATTCATGTCTCGAACTATCACTGTTCCGTTGTTAAATGTTTTTTGCAAATGCAATAGCAAGTTGTTGACTTGGTTGCTTTTTACAGTCCAAGCCCAGTCGCCGGTTGGTCTCGTTCTCTAGCTTGTAGCAACCTGTGGTTTTTCATTTTTCTTGTTATTGCAGTAAAGTTGTCAGTTCTCAAGTAATCATAGGTGAATGAATGCAAAAAATATAATAAAATTTACTTCCTCACTATCCACGCTTCCCGTTAAACTTACCTTAGTTGAATCTTGAGACACGACTTGGCTAAAATATTGCTGATTTGTTGCGTATTACGGAGAATATATACTTATGCATATTCACAAGCAAGAAGTCATTTATCTGTTTTTTTTTAAAGTAAGTTGAATCTTGAGACACGACTTGGCTAAAATATTGCTGATTTGTTGCGTATTACGGAGAATATATACTTATGCATATTCACAAGCAAGAAGTCATTTATCTGTTTTTTTAAAGTTTAGATGCTGCAAGGCGTTTAAGATAATCGGGTCTCTGATCCCTGTTTGAATTTAAATTTGACATTTGTTAAGTTGAGTTGAGATGAGAAGTATGAGTAGTTGCTAATTGATTTCATCCTCATATGTCATTAGCTCACATGATGTTATTATCTGCTCCCAAACAACCAACTTATTTGGGGGTGCTTAGGTTAACTTGGCTTACAAAGTAGGCAAACTTTTCTTTTTCCTGTTTTTGCAGACTGGAGACATGAACTTTTAATGCGGCTCATATTTACATTTTACTTCTTTTCCACCCCGAACATACTCATCTACGAAACTCCCACTGTCTCTCTTGATTAGTTTCCCAAGCTCCGAAAATTTCAAATTTTATTTGACACGTCAACATAACTTAACCTACAGGCAGATTAAATTTCCTCATTCATCATTTAAGCAATTTGGAGAATGTTTCTTTACCACATCATGTTACATGAACCCATGTGTCAATTACTCTCTGCAAAGCCATGGCTAGTAGTCTACATATGTGTTTGACATTCTATTACTTACATTCCATCCCAATTCCATGTTATTAAGTAATTGACAACGTGTGAACTGGTGGGATGAAATTCTCAAGGAAATATTATAATGCCAGAACTTTGAATTCAGTTTGTAAAAAAGCGTTTCCCATGCTGGAACTGATAATTCGGCGCAGAGGGAGTAAGGAAGGGGTAGTATTTGTAATTTACAATTCGCATAGTTCCCAAATGTATATTATCATCGACATTCATCGGACAAGGAAATCCCATATATGCCCGGTACTGGTGCATGATTGGTGGATCTTTTTGTGGGCGCTTTTAATTGCTTAGTCTTCTTGCATAACTTGTCAATGACGTGCATGTTAACGGCAGATTTAGTATGCTTCATACTTTGGACTAATGTTCAGCGTTTTTTAACAGGTCCCATTAGCATTGCGGTGTACATGTCGGATACCGAGGCGCAACAATTTTTGAGCTTTGTACTGAGCTGTGAGCCCCTGGCGCAGAGGAAAAACATTGGCTACCATGTTGTCTACAAGGAAGGGGTAAGTTGGTGTTGGTACTTAATTTCGCCGAATTAAAATGAATCACTTACTTCTGCAGACAATAATTATACAAAATCTCAAGCGTTTTTTATGACAAACAGGAATTGAGCATATACCGTCCAAGAGGGCGAAATTAGATGTTGAATTAGCAGAAAATTATTATTAGTAGAATAAAATTAGGGGAAAAATTTGTAAATTTGTATGCTTTTTCTGTAACTGCTAAATTAGCAAATCTGTCTGATTGAGGACTAATATCCGTCGGGCAGAGTAGCGTGCATTCTGTACTTCGAACATTTTTGACAGATCGACTGATTTTGTAACAGATAACTTTGCCAAACTCGAGTCGAATCTTTTTATTCTTTAACCTGCAATGGTTTGACACTGGCTACTTTTTTTCAGTGTTATGACATTTTAGCAAATATGAAATTCCTGGTCACGTACAAATTTGTGACATTTAAAAATGACTCTTTAGTTCCAATAATTAACAAAAGTCAATTAAATACAATAAAATAATTCGAAGAGTGGTCCTCCAATTTAAGAAAAGCTTTATATTAGCTTTATATTTGCGGGCAGAATTACAGATACTCTCACCTAAAAATGTTCATCCGTCCAGTATGAGTTCGTTTTCATTACATTGCAAATTGTTTACTTGTTTGCAGAGTTTGTATCCCGTGAACTTCTTGAGAAATGTTGCTCTCCGTCAAGTGACAACCCCATACGTGTGAGTGCTAAACTAGGCATTATTTAGTGTTTGATTCTCAAATTCTTCACGGCAGTAAAATTAAATTTATTCCGCATTTTGATTCATATTCTTTTCTTTTCAGGTTTCTGATTGACATTGACTTTCTGCCCATGCTCGCTCTCTACCCGTATCTCAAACGAGTCATTCCTAATCTACGAATGGACGAAGGGAACAAAGTAAGTTGGAATTTTTTACTATTTCACAGTAACAGTCTGAACGGTGGATTCTTCTCTCACCCGGAAATCACACCATGCTTATTATTATGTCTTAAAAAAAATGCCCATCCATGAACTGAATATGACTCGTAGCATCTCAAAGTATGAGTGTTGTACTCAAATTCTGATTTTCACATGCAAAATTCAAGAATGCTCAATACCAGTTTTGTCTACTTACTTCCAGCAAAACAGAAATGTGCTAAAACTG
>JAAXNX010002821.1:0-12271 GCA_036491905.1 Folsomia manolachei
CCAGTGATTTTAAAAGTCATCCTGCTGACTTTCATTTCAGAAATTGGCAATAAATTTAATAATTAGAAAAATTTAGCATCAATTTCTTTTCCACGTGGAGGTTGCTGAGCAAGAGGTAAGCATGAGAGGTCATCTAAATTCTTAATAGAATATAAATACAATAATCACATGTTTGTTTTGTCTTAGATCCACGTGGAATTTGCTAAAATGCCAACGATAACAGCATTCTGTCTCACTAATTTGGACTTCGGATTAGAGGAGGAGGAGTTTAAGCAGGAAGTGCTAAGGATTTGGGGTTATGGCTTCATGGACGCCAACTTCAGGCTTTTCAGAAAAGATGGCAATCAGCGAAAAGGGGTTGTGTCGGGCTTCCAACCCACAAACTTGTCTGTCCTTCAGGAGAAGTCACGGGGGGAAAAGTTCAAAGGGAGAAACATTTGCTTAAAACCGGTAAATAACTAGAAAAGCTATCCGTATGTGTAGAATTAGTTTTATGACTTTTGCCATGTGTAGGATACAGGTGAACCAAGAGATGACTTTGGGAAGTTCCTTCAGTTGGCGACACCACTTGCCCGTCGAGAAAGAGACAAATGTCACGGCCTGAATTACAATAAGTTATTTTTGGCTTTTCATCCTGACTTGTTGGCTGATCTAGGGAGATTGACAGTGTTTAGGAAGATTTTGACAATTTCACCGGTATGAAATCCACGTGGAAAAAATAATTTTGTAAATTATTGACAATTTTTTGTAATACTGCAGATGCTGACTGACAAAGTACTTAAACTGTTTGGGCATTATACTTTGTTCTTCCCGTCCGCTGGAGTGCCTGAAGGCGCAGTGTGTGTAAAGTATCACACGATCCTCGAGACGATGCAAGCCATCTGTAAGGCATTTTTTGTCAAACTAGGTTATGAATATTATGAAATACTAGTGAAGTATTAAATTTTATATTTTTTTTAGTGTCTTTGTCTGGAAATGAGAAACTTAGCCAGCCACCGACCTCTGTATCTAACCCGTTTGATTTCAACATCTCTCGAACAACTTGTGGTACAGGATTAGGTGTCGGAGGACGCATATTAGATCTTGCGAGTAAGTGATCTACGTGGACGAAAGGTTAAATTGTGAGCTAAATTTTTATATTGTTCAATTTTTAGAATTAAACAAGGACAGCGGAGGCTTTGTTCCATTCACTGCGTTCAAGCCGACCCTCCTCGACGGCTCAATCTTGGGTCTTTCAAATCCTGGAGATTGCATTGCCTCTAAATGTTGGCGTTGTCGAAGTTCTTTCAAACTTATTGGAATGGATTTGGATCTAGGATTTATTGCTGGAATTTGCAGTTGTGCCTATTTTGATGGAATTCTAGTAGAGAAGCTTCATCAGCTTGCATACTCTTGGGATGAAGAACCATTTACTCGACTGGTATTGGGAGACATCGACAACAATAGTGGACAATACTTAAATCTGAGAATATCCCACTATCCAATGCAGAAACAATACATCAGCCCTCAACATTACACCGAAATAATTTTTCCAATATTGGAGGAGGAGTGGAAAGTTTACTCGACAAACTTTAAGAATTCCCATGTTATCGAAGCCACGCTTTTGCAAAGCACCCACGTGGAAACAATTAAAGTAAAGAAAAAAGGAAAAGAAAAAAGGGTGGCCATCTACGCACTGAAAATTCGAGTGCCTTCAACGAAGCTCTGGTGCTTAAAGGAAAGAAGCTCACTCAAAACTTTGTATTTGAATCTAACTTTAGTGGTGAATAACCAGGTAATAGGCCGTCTATCTTCAATCCACGTGGAGAAATTTTAATTTCTATTTATTCCCAGGTACGAAGTACGGCAGAAAATCACAAAGGGAAAGTTTGGTCAGTTAGGGAGGAAAATGAATACTTTTGCATTCACGCACAAGCACATTTTACACCTTCTACCAAGCCAAATGTCCCTCAGGTTTTCGTAATGTCAGCCAAAGCAATAAAGACTGAATATAAAGCCACTCGACGAGCACTTAGGAAATTTGCAGAGTCACCAGGGTCGTTGTCCCATCCATATCTTCAACTGCTTCTTAATCCTTGCAGCCGTGAAGGGTGGATTTTGAAAGAATTAGAAAAAGAAGACGCAACAATTCAGGATTTTAATGGTCTGCAGTATCTCATAAGCACGCTGAATACAGCACAGGTATGAAGTACAAGCTTCTTTGTTTGCATTCCACGTGGATTTATGACGCATATCTCAAAGTACAATTTTTCCACAGCGATTATCGTTTGATCGAGCCATCCAAAGCAGCCTAAGCATAATTCAAGGACCACCTGGGACGGGAAAAACTCACAATGCTAGTGTACTTGCGATACAATTGGCCATCAACGAAGTGGGCACCGTTATAGCATGTGCACCAAGCAATGAGGCAGCCGACAATTTGGCGGAAAAGATTGCGACACTTCTTAAAACAACAAACATTCCCTTAAGTGTCCTCCGCGTGGAATCGAAGAGTAGAGAGTCGGCTCAGTGGGAGCGATGTAAGGAAGCCGCAGTCAATTACAAACCTTATGATGTTCTGCGAGAACTAGTAGAAATGAATCTGGATCTTTATCCTGTGGATAATGAATTAGCCCCGACTTTGAAAAGTAAGTAGCAACAGAGTTTCCATTGTTAGTAAGATATGTTTAAAAATTGCCTATATTTACAGCCTGGATGGAAGGAAGAGCCAACATGCTTAAACGTGAAGACCGTGAAGCGTTAGAGACTCGGTTTAAAAATATTGAAAAAATGCTGGCCCGGATGTACGCGATTCAAGTCTACACTATTGCCACACTAGGAGATGGACGAGCCAAATCATTCTCCAAAATACGGCCAGTTACAACAATTATAGCGGACGAAATCGGTCAAGCTACACAACCATCTCTGATCATGTTCTCTCAGCTCTCCCCAAAACGAATCGTTCTCACAGGGGACCATCTTCAGTTACAGCCCCACGTGGAATCTCAAAGCTCTGCAGATGCTGGACTGAACAAATCAGCACTGGAATTAGCATCTTCCTTTTATTTGGGTGGCGACAACGAAGATCAACTTCCCCCGTGGACAATGTTGGACACCCAATACCGCATGAATCCATCCATTCGAAAACTAGTTTCAGAAGTCACTTATGAAGGAAAATTAATGGATGCCGACCATGTTCTCTTTCGATCCGCACAACTTCCAAATGTGCTAAGAAATCGGCCGCTTGTGCTTCTTAATCACAAATCAAGCGAAGTTAAGGTGAGCCTTTAAAAAACTTCATCCACGTGGAATTAAGAATTGTTTATATTTTCAGAGAGGTCAAAGCTACGCTAACCCTGGGGCGACCCTGGTTGCCAAATACGTCAACGAATTGTTGAATCAAGGCATTAAATCCCATTTAATCACAATTTTGTCTTTGTACGAAGCTCAAAAGTTGGAGATACAGAGTGCTTTGATGGACGTACACCCGGACATTGTATTTGAGGTACAATGTCAAAATTATTAATATGTAGCTCTTATCAAACAAAACCACATTATATATTAAAACAATAATTCTAATTAATTATAAAGGTTCTTAATGTTGATGCATTCCAAGGACGGGAGAATGCAATAATAATTGTCAGTTTCACACGATCAAATTTGGAGAACGCCGCTGGATTTACTAGGTCTCCAAATAGATTGAACGTCGCTATATCAAGGGCAAAAGAAATGCTTGTAATTGCAGCTGACATGTCCATGTTTGGTACCGTGCTGACAAAAAACTGGAAACTTTTTTGTCGTATTATAAATGAGGAAGCATTCAACTATTAATTTCTTCTTTAATTATTTCTTTTGAATAAACTTGTTTTTGTATTATAATTTAAACTTATTGTTCAACGTGGATTTATTTGTGTTTTGTAAGTTGATAAGGCTTTACAAGTAATTTATTGAACAGAACAATAGCAAGCTTCGGAATTCACAGATTGAGAAAGCTTTAAAAATTTAATCCCATTATACCCCCAAATTCACAGGAAATTCAATTTCATTTTTTAGCGTCCTTAGTTTATTGTTTTTCTCCCAAATTCTGTTGATTAAGTTTAAGTAAACTGTCATTTCTGTTTTTGTATTTAGGTGAGTTAAATTTTTAGTTCCTAATTACGTAAATTGTAGTTTGAAAAATTTTACAACCAGAATTTAATACAAATGTAAAGGGGTCGTTTCTGTTGCAGAATAATTTCCGCGTGGAAAATGTCACAGGATAGTTTTTCGCAAATGGAAGCTGGTAGCGACAGCAGTCAATCAAGTGTGGGCGACTTTGGCACACCCACTAAAGGGTCTCAGGATTTGCGAGTTGCTCCATCAACGTCTACAAAACGAAAACTGGAATTTGATTTTTGGACTAAAAACATCAAAAAAGAAAAACGTGATGATGATCAAAGCAAAGGGAAAATGGATATCATAAATATTCAGGCCGGAAAAGGGTTAACGCAACTTTTTAAAACGATGATTCGTAAAATTATTATATTTGCAGTTCTAAATTTTTTTAAAGACAGCAAAATACCATTCAATTTCGGGTGTCTAACAAATCTGCAAGAATTGCCAGCAAGGCAGGAAATCCCATGTTCAAATTCTATGCTATGGACGGATCTGGTGAAATTAGTGTTTTAGCTTTTTCGGAAGCCACAGCAAAATGGTTTGATTCGATCACCGTAAGTATATAGAAATTACTCAATATGAATTTCAACATTTTTATCCACGTGGACATTCCCAAACAGGTGAATGGAACGTTCAAACTCACAAATTTTGATGCGAAGGAAGAAGACCCCAAATACCGAAGTCCCACAGGACATGAATTTGAACTTCTTCTCAACAATTCAACAATTATTGAAGCACTGAATGGCGTTGATTTGCCCCCGATACCTTTTGAATTTTTGGATATCAAACAAGTTATTGAAAAACCGGACAAATCCACCGTGGGTCAGTCTTGTTCAAATTGAATGCACAGAAACAAATTCAAACTATGGAATTATTATTTTTACAGATACAATTGGAATTTTGGTGGAAATTTGGGATATTGAAAACTTGAAAAATTCGGTGAAGAGGGATTTGGCTTTGACGGATAAAACCAAAAAAACGGTATGGTCTATTATTTATTTTAATATTTCAATTTTCATTCAAATTATTACTAATTTTTTTAAATAATCCATTGAAATTCCGCAGATTGTGGCCACGTTGTGGGGAAAACAAGCAGAGGAATTTAACGAGGAACGATTCACAACTTTTGCTATACGAAATGGCCGCACAGCGTTATTCGCCGGAGCCTGTACTTTGAACATCTCTTCTGGGACATTGTTCTGGGTATAATAATCCACGTGGAATTAATTAATGTTGTTTGATTTCTAAATTTTATCTCTATTTTAGCCAAATCCAGATCTGGATGAAGGGCGAGAGCTGGATGAATGGTTTGAGAATAATAAACCTGATTTTTGAACGAATCCCAGATGAATTTAATGTTTCCATTGTTATCAAACTAGGATTGATAAGTCTTTCTTTGTTTTATAATTTTTAATGAACTTAATAAACGTAAAAATATTTAACTACAACCACATCAAATTAGTTTATTAAAACGAAGTTCCAAAGCTCATTAGACAAGTAATATGTAGGAATGTAGGGATGTTGGGATGTGGGGATGTGCGGATGTTGGGATGTGGGGATGTGGTGCTTAATAAATGTGAGAATATTTAACTAAAACAATATCTAATTAGTTTATTAATTAAAAATATAATTTCCAAAGCTCTTGAGACAACTAATATATAACCAGTTAACAATAAAAACGAAACTTTAAAGCTTAGGCCAAATAATGCAAATTGCTTTATGATAACTAAAATAAGATTCATAGAACCAAGCGTCGACGGAATCGACGTTGGAAAAGCAGACATCAATGTGGGTACCGTAGTCAGTGGAAGGATTGTGAATAGGCAGTTTCGACATTAATTTTTTTCTTTCCATCAGTTTCACAAATCTTTTGCTTTCTGGTTTTGTAAGATCCGTATTGACATCTCCAAATAATAGAATGTTTCCATTGATTTTATTGAGAATTTCCGCCAGTTTCTCCACAAACCTCAATTGTAAGTATGCTGGGTGTTTGTAAGTCATAATGACGTTGATCCCAGACACCACCCATTGAAGGAAAAGGCAGTGTCCATCAGCAGAGGAGTCCACGTGGAGGTTCGGAGTCCGATTTTGTTCCACGTTTAATTTTGTCAACAATAATGCTCCTTCAGAATTACGATGTCGTCCACTGCAGTTTGTTCTGTGTAAGCAATTAAAACTTGGGAAGTCCAGAGAATCCCCAGGAAGCAGCCATGGTTCCACCAGCGCAAGCATGTCACTAAAAATAAAACATGATAATTAAAAGTAGTACATTATTGAATTTGACTTATATTCCACGTGGATTTTAGTTACCTGGCCATTGCGCAATGGTCTGCTTTTAGGTCTTCCGCGTGGGGGTTTAAAGATTGAATGTTTTGAAAATAAATTTTTTCAAACTCGGTCCCGTAATCCTGGAGGAACTTCATAGAAAAGTTGAATTCCAAAGCTCTCAATCTTGCCATTTCAACAGTTACTGGCTCGTTTGGTCCAGGAGTTGACGGCGCCTCAAATTCGCCATAAATGAAAAGACCCTCCCGTGTGGTTGGGCGACTGCAAGCAACGTATAGTTCTTCTCTGGTCAGGTTTCTTTTGGCCAATTTCTTCCGTTTTGTTGGAGGTTCCCCACTCTGGTTTTGCTGCTGCTCCATCTCTTCGTCGCAGTAGTTTCTGACGGCAACAACAGAGCAAATATGTGTCGAACCTTGGCTTTTTGCAATTGTGATACCATTGGCTGCAACAAGTGGAATTTGTGTCCTAATTATTTGAAGTCCTTGATGTTGTCCTGTTTTGGTCAAGTTGCGTGTTATGCGGTCAATTGGTACCAACTCTTCGCTGATGCCTTTTCGTTCTTGATAAGTTTTTGATAATGACCGCTTGTGCATGCCAACGAGTGGGTTATGAAAATCCATCCAGGCTCTAGAAGGCTTTCCAGTTGCTTTTGATGAGTATTCAATTAGTTTTATAGTTCCAGTAGACCCATTAAATAATCCATCCTGGACATCCACATTAGTTCCAACAAAATACTCGGCATCAATTTTTAAATATGTTTGATAAGGGAGACCGTCAGATTCTTGGGTAGTCAGAGTGGTTGCATATTTCAACATAGCAAGTTTGTCTTTCTCGGTACCAGAGCCTGTAAAAATTAGAAAATCAATTAAAATAGAATTTTCCACGTGGAGATCGCAATCCTAATTGATTTACCTTGAATTTTGTCGTGAGCAGTGGACATAGCGCCATCAGATGTCAATCGAGCATGAACCTCAGAATTATATTTCCTGCATTCTTCATTGGTTCTGAAAAGCCATATTGCATTGTCTGGCGGTGTATTATTTGGAGAAATTTCACGGGATTTAATTAAAGCGATATCGTCGTCATCCATTGTTCCTTCAGCCATATTATTAAGAGCTTTGCAGAACTCCAACTCTCCTTTTTGTCGCATAATCTCCGTCAATTCAAAAAGCCTAAAATGTTCCCAGAGGTAGTTTCCAACAACGGCTCCACGTGGAATGTGATCTGGAGGCTTAAAGACGTGTTGTCCACCAATGGGACGGAGTTGACGAAGGTGACCCACAGCGACAAGTGACTTTCCACCAAAAGCGTCTTGTATTTCAAATATTTGACGAAGGCGCTGATCGATGTCATACAGCTGTTTAACACTGACCATGGAGATCTCATCAATTATGAACAACTTGACGCCCTCCAATCTATTCCGAAGCGTGTTGACAATGCCAGGTTGAAGGTCGCATAATCCACCAGCTGATTGTGTAGGTGGTAGTCTGAAGGTACCATGAAGAGTCATTCCAAATACATTAAAAGCAGCTTTCCCAGTTGGCGCAGATACCAAGACACAGAGTTGATCAGGGTTAGTAGTTGGAAACCTGTGGAAGGAGTAATTAATTAAGCCAGTTCAAGATTTAGTCCACGTGGAAAATTGTATCATGACGAACTTACTTGGAACAAAATCTCAAATAACTTTGAACAATTGCAGTCACCGCATGGCTTTTTCCCACCCCGGCACCTCCACTAAGAAAGTTATAGAATGGAGTTTTGCCAGTTTTTAGATTGTGGAGTGTGTTGAGAACAAATCGACGTTGACGTTCATTTAAGGACCTCATCATTTTGAGATATTCAGTTTCTTCCACAAGTCTGGGGGGTAAAAAACGCTCGACTTTTGTCCTAGTTGGTGCAAAGTCATCCACGTTGAAGTCGTTAAAGTAGTCTTCCGCATCAATTCCTTCGTCGTTTTCTATAACTGGTCCATCATCATCCTCCAGTTGTCTTTCTTCTGCGTCACGAAGGAGACCTTGCAGTAGCTCATCATCCACTTCATAATTCCAGTAGAAGGGTTTGGCATTCTCAGCTATTTGTTCCTGGAATCTTTGAGCTTTTTCAATTGAATCAATGGAGAGTAGGTCAGCATCCTCATCACGCCAAGGAAGGAACAGCATTAGTTGCTCTCGATAGTAGTTTTTGTGATCTTGTTCTTTTCCATAATGGCGAAATCTTATAATTTTACTTATAGTTCGTTTTTGAACGGTACCACTCTCGTCCAGCAATTGAAATCTGGTGGCTGCTTTCCTCCCTCGTTTTGACGGGGTCAAGACTATATGAATAAAAAGCACATTTAGTTAAGATAAATAATACTCACCACACTATTTTTATGTAAAAACCTTGACTAGCTGTGAATGATGCGCTTGTGCTGGGCTGACTAAGTGATACGTCCATATCGATATCTGATACAAGTAAAATTATTAGTTGGATAATTTAAAGATTGAGAATATTATCCACGTGGAATAATTTTTTTATATCTACCTGTGTCGTTTTGTGTGGCGTCGAAGGCTGCGTTCAGCTCGTCCTCCAGTTCCATTCCTAGATCACCTGTTAATATTTCATATTTAATTACACCGTTTCCATTTCAAATTGAAGCAAATATTCCACGGAGATTACCTTCATCTGTTTCTTTCGGTTTCTTCTTTTTTTGAGAGGCCGTAAAATTGTACATGGCAGCAAACTCAGCCAAACAAATATCTTCCATTTCTTCCGGTCTTTGAGAGTAATGGTCGTTAAGCCCTTTTTTAACGATGTCCTTGCTGTCCTCTCCCAATTCGTCCAGCTCGTCTTCCGGTTTGAGGAAGTGAATCCTTTCTTCTGGCTCACCCGTATTAATAAAAACATCACTTCGACTGCAATTTGTGTTGCTTATTCCCAGCAAAAACGCAGCTGCTTCTTGTGCAGAAATTTCCGATCCGTTTATTAGAATACTGGCGAACTTCTTTAACTTATCTTTGATGGCAATGTTTCCGCGTCGAACGTCACGATCCAGAGCTTGAAGTAACTTTGAAACACCTCCGTCTGACTTCAAAATATATCCCACACAATATTTGGCACAGGAATAAATGTCCAATATAAATTGAATGTCCAAGTTGGCCTCCCAGGCTTCTAAGAGTTTTCGGTTGTATGGATTAATGAAGCAGGCGTTGGTGGAGCGCTTGAGGAACACGGTTGAACGTTTGATTGAAGTTCGAATTGCCCAAATGTATTTAGATTCATTCGTATCGAGCTCCTCGAGGAATGTATTAAAGTCGTCGTCCTCCTTATGGGCTCTTCCAAGTTTGTTTAATTTATCCTGGATTTTCCTAAATAGTTCTTCGGCATCCTTCTGTTCTTGACGATCAAAGTCTGCTGGTAGTGGATGAAGGATTATTGTTGTCGGTAGTGGTGGCTTGGGGAATCCAAATCTGCATTTCTGGCCTTTCTTTAATTTCTTTTCACAGGAATGGGAATGCTTATGGAGTTGATAGCCAATCAACTTTTCCATTTTTCCATTTTCGCACCTTTCGCAAGTTATAAATTGATCAATGAATTGGACGCATCTTCTTTCCGATTCAGGATCATGTTCCAAATATACAGGGGCATCTTTTATCCAATAGAGTCCGTGTGAGTGAGGAGATCCTCTCATTTGAAATTCCAAACGGCTGAAGTGGTCTTGCAATTCGAATGGTGCGAATATTCCTCCACGCGGACTCAAGATTAGATTTAGAAGAGCACGGTATTTGTGGTCAAAATGGATCATACAAGTCACAGGGTCAGCTCTAACAAGTTCGGCCACTTTGGTGAAAGGTAAATCCGACGCCTCCTCTCGTGTAATTACTTTTCCTTCGATGACTTTGACCAGTATTACCTGTAATACAAATACAGTTACTCCACGCGGATGTTATACAAATTTTTAAAAGTAAAGCATTTGAAAAATATTTACGATTAACTCAGCCCATTTCATTTCAGCAGCCGATAAAGTTATGAAAAATGTTGCCCTCCCAAGTTGACGGATCATGGCCAAAACTTTTTTAGTTTTCTCTTTCCAGTAAGCTGGGGACGATCGCAAATCTTTAAAAACTGCATATCCGTCGTCTTTCTTGCACAAGTTTTCAACAAATCCTGGGGTTTTGATATTTCCAACAGTAACATTACGGGTTCCTATTTTCTTCCGCATACAAATTTGGACGGCGTTGACCACTTTTTCGTTAAAAGACCGTTTAAATGAGTAGAGCAATTTGGTAGGTTTGCAAGCTCGTCTGTCGTAACGACGGATTTCTGACTTCGCAATATCTGTATAGGTCACCCTTACGCCTTTTTTGAACGTCCTTAAAGCTCCGCCGTAAATTGTGGGAAAAGAGAGCAGTTCTGCATTGAGGTCACGGTGTAACGGCGTGGGAATGTTGCCCTCAGCAGGTGCAATTCGGAGACCCATAAAATCTATGTCGTTTTTTCGGAAGATCAAGGTTTCGTCAGCTCCCAGAGTGATTTTTTCGTTATCCAGTTCTTCCACGTGGATGCTGGGAAGTGCTGTAAAATATTATATTTTAATAGTTGAAAAATGATCGATAATTTTTTGCTTCAATTACCAATTTCTTCGTTTTCCTCGGCATTAACTTGAATTGTGTTCTCCTCTGGGTCTTCCTCATTTTCATCGCAAATAAAGTCGACTGCTTCATCTGGGAACAATAAAAATTAATTTTATAAAGCAAAATTTAAAAATCAAAATATGAAATACTAAAATCCATACCATTCAATGATCGGTGCCAGTCGTCGCATAGTTCCACATTTTCCGCTTTGTAAAGATCTGTGTGGACCAAGTATTGTGCAGCCTCGAAGACTTTTTGAGGTCGGATGGTCTCGTGCATGTATGGCGACTTGTATTTCATTCTTCTCATTAATTGGACTTGAATTGTGGAGGTCTCGTCAAACTTTCTAGGAAGAACTTGAGCGCAGATGTCCAAATCATTCTCCACATTGACGACATTCCCATATAATGCGGATTGACGCTCACAACCTTTCAATCTAATCTGCATGAACGGCAGCCTGATTGCAACCAGCCTTTCCTCAAGTGGAGACAAATCCTGTAAAATAATTCCACGTGCAGATTAAATGCAGTAAATTAAATTAGGATACAAACCGAGAAAAAGGAACTTTATTCTTACCTGTAGCACTGGAGGAATCACGGGAAAGTCGAAACCGTTGGATAGACAAAGTCTAGGAACTTTTGGTATCTTGTCATAAACATATTTTTTGCATGTGGCACAAAGTCGAAGGTCAGGTTGGTCTACGTGGATGACTTGTTCAATGATTTCTTCTTTGCAACCACGATCCCTCAGCCCTTGTCTTGTTGTCATGAATGTAGAGAATTCATAAAAGAGACCACCACAACATGAACAAATATATGTGGGGGCGTCCGATATTTTTTCCTCAAATAGGCTGACCAGTTGTTGAAAAGCGAGTTTAGACAAGTCCCGGGAAATTTTACGTGCCACTGTGTTGGTCACTTGTTCCGTCGCCCTGACCTCCGGAATAGTTCTTTTGGAGCGGCGAGCTGTGGTGTTGATCATTTGTTCTGTCGCCCTGACCTTTAAGTCTGTTCTTCTGGTTCTACGGGCAGTAGTGTCAGCAGCCTGCTCCGTTGCCCTGACCTCTGCACTTGTTCTCCTAGTTCTGCGGGCAGTGGTGTTAGCAGCCTGTTCCGCCGCCCTGACCTCTGCACTTGTTCTTCTAGTTCTGCGGGCAGTAGTGTCAGCAGCCTGCTCCGTTGCCCTGACCTCTGCACTTGTTCTTCTAGTTCTGCGGGCAGTAGTGTCAGCAGCCTGCT
>JAAXNX010002822.1:0-12271 GCA_036491905.1 Folsomia manolachei
ATTTCAGAGTCAGCTTTTCATTTTCCTTGATCAATTTCTGCATTTTTGCCCGGCTATTGCAAAGTTTTTGCAGGGCGTGATCGTTTTCTAAAGAATGCAAGTCGTCAGATAAGTCTTAATAAACTTTTGTAACAAAAGTTTTGTTACTACTTACTCGGGAATTGGTGATGCCAAACGCCATTATCGCCTAGGGTGGACAGCACACCTCCCAATTTTAGAGTGACATCAAATTCGTCCAAATCCAAATCTGAGTCCGAGGTATCAGAACAACTTCCGGTGCTGCTTCCGGTACTTTCAGAAATGAAACCCATGTTGTCTTAAAAAATGACTGCCAAAAAAGTGATTAAAAAGTCTCATCAAAATTTTGATTTCAGTTGTCAGAAAATTTTCAAAAACTTGCTACTCTTTCTTGGACGTCACGGAAATTTCTGAAGTGCAGATAGTGCCGTTCCAGACTCACCAGTGGATGGCTCGAATTCAAAGCATTAACATTCATTATTACACGATAAACAAAATTCGGATCGTAAATATTTTTTTAATCCGGAATCTCAAACCGAATAAGTCGAAATGTCACAATCAATTTACCACGAGAAGCAGGTATTATAGCGATTCTAGTTATCATTTTTAGCATATTTGTGTGCTTACATCTGTTTGGTTATCAATGATAACTTATCATGTTTTTTAATCGTTGTTTATTTTTGAATAGGTAAAGGCATTGTGTGCATTACACGTATTAAACAACTTGTTTCAGGATGGAACCGCATTTAAGAAACAAGACTTGGATGAAATCTGCCAAAATCTTGACCCCAGTTCGAAGTGGTTTAACCAACACAAGTCTATCGCTGGCTGGGGGAATTATGATGTTAACGTGCTGAAAGCTGCACTTGAGTTAAAAAACTATGAAGTCGTTTGGTTTGATAAGAGAAGGTATGTTATCAATTTGATACTTATTTTACTAATTTAGACGAGGTTTGACTATAACCTTTTTGCAGGGACCCAACAGAACTTGATTTCGGAAACATTTTCGGCTTTATTCGTAAGTTTAACAAAGATAGCACACTAATTTCAGGTTGAGGTAATTATTTAATTAATTTTTTAGTTAACGTTCTAAGTCCCTACGACATTGGATGGCTGACCGTACCGTATTTTAAGGGTAGACACTGGATAGCTATTCGAAACATTCCGTCCAGATCTTCAGGGGAACGATACTACAATCTGGACTCGAAATTAGGGGCCCCCATAGCCATCGGGACAGAGGGAAATGTTGTCGAATACTTTCGCCAAGAGTTGGCAGTACCAAATAATGAGCTTATGCTGGTCGTGACAAAGGATGTGGAGCGTACTCGGAGTTGGCGTCGAAATAGTGGCAACCAAACAGAATAACTGACGACTGTTAATTACATGTTTGGAACAGAAGTGAATTTGAGAAGATGAATTTTAGGCGTTGGTAAATAAACAGAATAATCGAATAGCTCTGTTTTCAATTGTCAATCTTTGGACTTGTTACTTTTTATTTCGTAACATTATTATTGCAATTAGATCCATCATAGATCCAATCCGATTATCCTAACAAGACACGAGATGTGTTGCCCAATAGTTGGAAATTGAACCAGTTGTATTAGTATTTTAGAGATGGCATCTTTCTTCGCAAAAGTCTTATCGGGAAAATGCCAAGGTTTCCACAACACTATAGGCTTATCGATATGCTTACACCACAGATATTTCCCTGGCTTACACTAACTAAACGTTCACTCCAGACAAGTCGAAATTCGAATCACAATCACAATGCCATTGCTAAAATTGGCAAATTTGCATCTCTCCTGCTTCCACTCCCACCCCACCGAATATTAGGACAACTTC
Organism: Folsomia manolachei; assembly: GCA_036491905.1. NCBI lineage: Eukaryota > Metazoa > Arthropoda > Collembola > Entomobryomorpha > Isotomidae > Folsomia > Folsomia manolachei. The sequence continues at coordinate 1,861 of JAAXNX010002822.1, forward strand.
TAAACTTGGACCTTACCACACTAAGAAAATCTCTCAATTACTCCCTCCCACACCATGGTAAAAGCAAAGGCAACCCCCAAACTAATCTCCGGACTATTCTACGCCTCCCACGCCCTCCTGATGGTACTCGCCGTGGGATTTGGTCTCTGCGGAATTTTCACCGGAAAAGCAGAAACTCAATACTTGGGGAAGTTTAACCTAAAAATTACCGAGTACAACGTGGACTTCTGCTACGTCGTATCCGGATGTCTTGTCCTCGCTGCAGGGCTCGGAATTGTGGCGCAACTCCTCGGAAATAAGGCTTGCCTTTGGATTCTTTACTGCGGAATATTGGGCTTCCTCTCGCTTGGATTGCTCTCAGAGGGTATTGCTTCTCTCAGGAAAGGCATCAACTAATATGAAAAGTGTTAAAACAGATCTTCGAAACATTGCACTGGAGCCTTACTACAGAGACCCGAATTTCCATGTGAAATCCAGCACACCACGGGTCGATAAGCGAACGGCAATGGGAAAGGCGTGGGATGAGACGCAGAAGACGTACAAAGTAAATTGCAATTGTTGGGTATTCTTCCAAAATTTGTCATTCTGCCAAAATTATTGACATTGCAAAATATTATAGTGCTGTGGTCTCGACAATTACACGGACTGGCAGTCGGTGTCCTTTGGTCGCACGAGTTTAACGGTGCCCGTGTCCTGTTGTACGGAAACGGCTCGTGGTCAAGCGGATGGAGAATGGTGTGGGATTAATGCTCTTCCTACTCCGGTACTGGAAAAGGCGAAGAACAAAATCAATATGGAAGGATGTTTTATAAAAATTATATCAAGTGTCAAATTTCATCTACAAGTTATCGGGTACTTTAGTATACTTGTGTCAATTTTAACGATGGGTCTGGTCGGGGCGGTGAGCTATTTGATGGTTACGAAAAAAATGTAAAATTGATGCTCAATAAGAAGCTACGAAAATGTGGTTTAATTGCATTGCATGCAAAAGCCCTATTTTATGGAGATTCATTAACGTGTGCAAATAAAGTCGCAAAAAAGTTGCAGGAAGTAAACCCAAGAATCCAGTTTATTCCCACGGCTCGGTTTTCCCACGGAATAAATTACAGGCAACAGGTAAATATTGGCTTGTTAGCTTGAATCAGGTTGCATTTCAGATCCATTGTTGAGCTATGAATTCTGCAATATAGTCAACTTCCTTAGAATGTTCCTTGATAGACTGCTATCTTGTTTTAGTAATAAGTAAATTATTCAAATTATAATCTTCCAGTAGTGATATCAGAAAAAATGCACATTTTAAAAAGTTTATTATGGAAAATTTCATTAGGATTGTTATGCTCCTGTGCCCTTTTTGCCAACGGTACGTTTGCATAAAGCATTAATTCTAATTTTTAGTAAAAGAACATTAATTGATATTCAACTACTTTACATTTTCGCCCTAAATCCAGGTCAGCTCGGAACCGGCCCTTGTCGCTCCCTCCCAAACTTCCCTTCCCACTTCACCATCCAGTCCTACCAATCATTTAGTCGTGAGATAAAAATCCCCTTTACCTACCTCGTCCGCCCCCGCACACCGCAAGAAGTCTTATCCATCGTCAACTGGGCCTTTGTCGAAGGCTACCGCGTCCGAGCCATTGGGAATCGTCAGTCATTCAGTCCCCTGACCTTTGCCCTCTCCGACAACGGGGTGATCTGTCCAAAATTCATTCTTCTAGACACTACCCGTTATTTTACCTCAATCCGCCTGGATCCACCGGACCCACATCGTCCAGAGCTGCGTAGTGTCACTGTCGGACCTGGCGTTAGATTGAGACATCTCCTGGATTTCCTGGAATCTCATAATCTCGGCTTATTCTCATCCCCTTCCACGGGATCCGTCACAATCGGAGGAATGCTGGCTATAGGCGCACATGGATCCGGGGCAGAATCCCGGTATGACCGGAAATCTCTGGGACACACCTACGGAACATTTAGTAACCTCGTGATTGAGATGACTCTAGTCGTTTGGGATCCTGAAACTTTTTCCTACGTGCTCAAAACCATACATCGCTCATCTCCGGAAGCTAAGGCGTTTCTGGTCAATCTAGGGCGAACCTTTCTGACCTCAGTGACCCTTCGTGTGGGTCAAGATCAAATGTTGAGGTCGCAAAGTCACTTCTTTATCCCAATGAAGGAAATCTTTGGACATCCAAAATCCCTGGAGAACAGTCCTAGATCAAGATCACTCTCGAAATTTGTGGAATCCACTGGTCGCATTAATATTGTAGGAATGTCAACCGGTCAAGAATCCCTTAGCTGGGTAATTACATGGAAGGTCGAACCCTTAAAGCCACCAAAATCCCGGGTAGCCCTTACCCCGTATAATTACTACTTTATGAACTACTTTGCTCCGACCCTACTTGATCCCCTGTTAAAGAAAGGAGTTCAAGCCGTACCGACCCTTTGGCACTTTATCTCCCTTTTCTCCTATCCCGTTATAGTCGCAGGGAACAAGTTATCTAGATCCGCAGATTATTGGGGTCCTTCAAAAAATCATTTACTCTACTTCACCAACCACATGCCTAAACAAAGACCAAATCCTTTTGTGGTGTTGACTTCAAAGAAGAATTTGCAACTTGTCTCCCACATCCTGAGATCTCATTACGACACCGTCGCCAAAGAGTTTGAGGCTGAGTATGCCTACCCAACAGCAGGCGAGTTTAATGTAAGGGTCACCGGAATTGATGACCCGAGCGATGTCGAAATCCCGGGGGCAGAGTCACCCTCGTTTTCTAATGCCCGGCCTTTTCCTGAGCACCCGGATTATGATGTTGTGGTTTGGTTCGAGTTTAGTGCTTATGGAGAAACGCCACGGGTCCAGGAATATGCGACAAAGCTTCAAGACCTGTATTACAGGGATATTCATGGACAACTGGGGATTTTGAGGGTGGAATGGTCCAAGGGATGGGCGCACACGGAGGTTGGACCTTGGACTAATACGACGGTGATGGAACATTTTTCCAGGGTTTTCTCAACTTCGGATAAGGTAGAAGAATGGAACTGGGCGGTGAGGGTGTTACATGGATATGATCCTCATCGTATTTTTAGTAATGATTTCCTAGATGAGGTGTTAGTTGTAAGGTAAAAAAGGCTGTATTGTAGAATGTGATAAAGAATTCCTTGTACATTACTGACTTGGAGAAGTTTACCTGAATGCATGACATTTATAAATAGAAGGGTTCATAAATATTTTGAGTCGTTTAAAAATAACTATTTGTCGCCCATTGCATTTTCAGTCTCATATTATCGAGTCATAAAATATCCACTGATTTAAATTATGTCTGTCATAACACAAATTCTAAGCCTGCTCCTTTTGATAAGTAAGTTATCTTATCGTTTTGGTGTTATCGACTTGAATATATTTTCTAAAATAAAATGGTTATCTTGCAAGGTCCCAGTTACAGTCATTCCTCCGAGTATGGAATTCCAGCTACAACTCTTCAGCTCCCATTATTTAGTGTCCCCCTCCCACCAGTGGACACGAGATGTTACACCTTTGACCTTTACATGGATCGGAGTAATCTGTCAAGTTTAAACAGTGAGGATTTCAGTCTTCTCCGAAATACGGGGATTATCCGGACAAGAACGGTTTGTGAGACTGGAGAAAGTTCGACTCGTGGGCAATCTTTCTTTTGTGTGGAGACTGAGATACAATTGGATGACAAGATGTGGAATGTGAGAGATCAAAATGGTCGTGAATATGAAAAATAGTTTAATGTTGAATTTGTTTTAGGCTAACCATCGCTCTTCCATCCTAATTTGTAGGAAGTGGTGGGGAGAGAAATATCAGGAATTAGCAAATGCCACATTTTCAAATAGTAATACAATTTATAACCAAATCAAATCGNCGCTCTTCCATCCTAATTTGTAGGAAGTGGTGGGGAGAGAAATATCAGGAATTAGCAAATGCCACATTTTCAAATAGTAATACAATTTATAACCAAATCAAATCGAATTTATGTCAATTTCAGAAACTTAAATTTCCAGATCCACCCAACCCAAAAAACATTGCAGCTCTCTGCATAATTTTCCCAAATAAACCTTGGTGTGATCCTAACCAAGTGTGTGCCTGGTACCCAAAAATCCCTCGGTGTCAAAAGAGAAACGTTTCACACCCACTGACGCATTCCTTGTCGCCATCAGTACTTCAAGATGTTTGGTATATTGCAGGGATCTTAAAGGACAATAACTACCGGAATGACTGCAATATTTCTAAAACCACGATCCGATCAAATGACCTCTTTCTTCGGCTCACTTATCCAAAAGAAAAGATGCAAATAAATTAAAGATAAGTGCATCCAAGAGCTGGATAAGTATGGGGTTGCGATGTTTTATTGAATTCTCAAAAGCCATGCATGACATCAGACATTTAGATAAGGTTACTACACTTCCGTGCGACAAGAGCACCATCACCATCGGGATTTACAAGTTTTTAAAAATTTCATTACACAAAATGAGCACATAATAAGTTACCGTTTTAATTGAAAGACATCCCTTTTCATACCGTTTTAATTTTGATTGTTCATTTGAGTCACGTCATAATTCATTCATTCTGTTCTGATTACTTCAAGCCCGTCATTTTTTGTCGTCAACTCCCACAAAATTGTTTAACAATCTCCAGACTCCGAAGCGGGTGCAGAATCCCGTTGACAGCATTCTGGCAAAGGTCCCGGATACAAACCCATTTCATCCCCGCAACACGTAACAACTGGAGGAGGACCACAACAAGGTCCACATGGTTGAGCTTCCTCCGAATCTCGGGGAGGTGATGAATCATTTTCCAGTCCACACGCAAAAATTCCGCAATCCGGGTATCTTTCGTGGTAAATCTCCGCTGGAATACATTCTCCGACACATTTTTGGAAATGGAAGGGATTGAAGTCGTTTCGATAGGTGGTTCTGTCCGCAAATTTCGCATCTGAAAATCGTGCTCGGATACTGGGCTTCATGTTTCGGCGTTTTGCGCAGCATTTCGCTAAAACATTAAAAAATGCGAAATTAGGAGATGCGAAATTATGTCAGAACTAGAGTCATTTACGCCAAAAGTCTCCTCGATAAGTGGTAATTCCATCCATTTTAGCGCAACTGAATCCTGGATTCGACATTGGTTTGAGACTTCCCTGCTTGGCGTAGTCATACTCTCGAGAGCAGTATGGGACGTAGTTGTGTCGATACGTGGTTATCCCATCCATCTTGGCGCAAGAGGGGTCAAATGGATGGGTAGATGGCACAATGGACTTTGCTCTCTCTCCCATACATCCCTTGTAGTCGAATCGGTACGTTGAGAAGGCCTCCATCTTGGCGCAAGAAGGATCAAACTGGGCGGACTTGGACCATGGCGGCTTCATATAAGGACAGACAGGTTTGGGCGTGTAAGTTGCTCGATATGTGGACATTCCATCCATTTTGGCACAGGAAGGGTCAAAAGTACTAAATGGCTTGAAGGACTTGACACGTTCTCCACATTTCAGGTGGTAATCTGCCCGGTATTGCGACATGTCGGCGAATTTTGCGCAGGATGGCACGTAAAAGCTGGCGGGACGGAGGGACTGGACTTTTTCGACATAGACGCCCTGAAATATTTTAGTATTAGCATTGTGACCATAACCTTAACCATTCTAAACCACAAACCTGAGGACATTTTGGCAGAGGTGGCGGACAGCACGGAATTCGACAGCAATCTGCTCTAGGTTCATTACAACATTTCGGTTTTGGACATTCTCTCATGCAATCCGGAACTGGAAGTCCGAACCGTTGTCTTCCAGAGGAGTTGGAGTTAATACTACGTTGCGACGTGGAGCAACCAGCGCGACGACCGGCACTGGCGCAGGAGGTGTTGGAAGGTTTGCGACATGGCGATGGACAACTTGGATTGGATGCCATGTTCATCTGCAAGGTCACAGGGTCATTTTGAAGGTCATATGGAAGAAGATAGTCAGAAACTCACCTTGATATTGAATTGTCTGGGGTAGGCGTCACACATTTTGGAGTTTTATTGGGTTGCTCACAACCCACGAGGCGAATCTTAATGGGACCAGGACCAGGTCGACAGAAATGAAATATCAAGCTTCAATGAACAGATTAGTTACACTGTAAAAGACGTTAATGGCTGTAAGACAAACTTGCAGGAGATTCAGATAGAAATTACAAAATGCACCAGTGTTCCCTTACGTCTGGATAAGGACCTGTTTCAGTTTTTACTTGAACAAGACAGAGATGTTGGGATGTTTTTGGAATTTACTTTGTCCGTCCTAAATTTTATTTCGAAAGCGGAATTTATCAAAAGTTTTCAATTTTTTTTACAAGATTTTGAACGGGTGTCAAGGAAAAGAGTTGTGGCAGGATTTTATTTTTAGGACGCTCAACGACGCTGGCGACAGTTGGGCGTCTATGCATGCAAAATAAACCGAAAGTCACAATAAAATTCACTATTCGACCAATTCAACAATTAACAATGCTTCGCCGAGCGTGGACAATGGTGATTGGTTATCTTGTGACCTATTCCATGATGACATTCATCTACCAGAGGCATGACTCTGTGAAAAAGTTTTTTCCAGCGGAAAGGATCCCATACCTTCTCATCGGATTTGTGTTCTATCTCTACGGTCTTACCGAGGTGTCCACATGGATCATTCGAAAGACCTCGTTGATCCTTCAGAAATATGTTGGGGACCAAATTATTACCGAAAATCCCATCTGGTTAAGGTTGTGAGGTAGCTAATAAAACAATGGGTGACCAGCAAATTGCATATTTTGAAAAAAAAATGTCATGTATTTTCAGATCCTTTGGTGGTTTTTTGTCGCAAATTTTTCCATCCTCACCTGGGCAGCTTTGGGAGATTTCTATAATGGCGAGCACAGGAAAATGGTAACAAACCAATCAAAATTGGAGTAAAATGAATTTTAACACGGAATTATTTCTGGGTGCAGTTTGCTTTCGGCATGTTCTTAGCTGGAATGACGGAATATATCAATGGACAGTATATGCCGGAATAATATGGATCAAAATCATGCTATCAATATCCAATATTCAATCAAATGGAATCAATAAAATGTCAAAAACTAGGTATTGATTATAAATCCAGTTTAATGTCACATAATAATGTACGTATTAAGACACTCGTGAAATAAAATCAGACTATTTGTAAATTTTTACCGGAAAATTATTATTTCTTGGCATTCTTGGCTTTAACTGGGGTCCGCTCTTTTCTGTAAACATGTCCAAGTTTTGCTTCCTCCACAGTTTTTGGACAAAGCGACACGGCATAGTCGTCTACGCGTTTAATTCCCCAAACAGCATCCCCAGCCAGATTCATGTTGTACTTGATAAATCCACCGGTCCATGGGTACAAATTCCCGACGTGTTTCAAATTACTGTTGTAGGTACCCAAGTGGGAAGCACGCCAAATGCTGCTGTCATATTTTTCATGGAGCTTGTAACGCAAATTAGAAAATAGAGCAAATTAGCGGATTTGCAGAACTTTACGGGAATGCCATTCCTAATAGGATAAGCATACATACCTTATGCACCGGACCCGGATTATCAGTCTTACTATCAGGAAACCTTGGTCCAGGACAAGGCCTCTTCCCAAGGTACCTCCGACAGGTTGGCAATTTCGAGAAATATTTTCCCGGACCTGGAACGTCTTTATCGAAGTAGTAGTATTTTGTCTTTCTTTCACAACCAGAGGTGTAAAATGCTGTCCGACATGGGTTGCGGGGGTCAAACCAATTTTTACGGGCTTTGATCGCTGCCATTCCAGGAGCTGTGTCGTAAATTGGTCCTGGAGAATCCTGGCGAGGTGAGTTTGTTATTAGAAATTTGTGTGTCATTGTAACAATAAAATATAATCCTACCGGGTACTTTGGAGGCTTTCCATTATAACCGTATGTCTTTCCTGGACGAGGTCTCATATTTCGCCACTTTCTCTCCTTATCACATAAACAATGACATCCAATTACCCCAGGGATGGGACAGGATCCTGACCCCCCACTTCCGTCCGTGACAATGTTAACATCTCCGATAAGCTTGGCTTTTGGGCGAGCATCGGATGAAATTAAAAATCCAAGTCGAGGATTTATAACTGCAGCTGGATGCCGAAGAAGGTCACGCAGCATTATGTCGGTAAATCCTAGGATAGTGTAATCGGAAGGGGAGGGGCGATCAATCATCTCAAAGAGTTCGGGATACATAAATCTTTCTTCGGATGTGTCGAAGGGAGCCTTTTCCGGAGGGAAGGTTATCACTCCGGGTTTCAATCTTGGAATCAAATCAGATTCCTGCATTCGACATGACATACTACATGACCGCGTTTCTTCGCAATCTGCACATGGTCCTGGGAAGGTGGGTCTTGGTCGAAGCTAAAATATAAGAAAGAATAGAAAACTTTTACAATTTTCTGGTATTAAGAATTCTTAAGTACCACTGTCGGAGGTTTGAAGGGTGCCATGCAAGCTTTTGGACTGCATTTTTCAAAAACTCTGCAAGGAAATTCGAATTGTTTCACTGGCTGTTCCTCCAAATGATCCAAAATACTGTGAAGATAACCATAAAGCCTTAATGAAACAGTTTACATGTGCAAAACTTTTTGCTCATTGTTACACTAACATCTCTCCGACACTGGCGTTCCAAGATGTCAAAAAGTCTCCAGGCGCTGGATTTCGGATCTGCACTTCTTTTTCCGGGTATCCATCTTTTCCCGAGGAAAGTACCTTGATCCTTAGTTGTTCCGGGTCGGCGGACAAAAATACCCTGCAGGACCTGCTCCTCCACGAGACCCATCAAATATGGATTTTCTTTCTGCTGCCGCTCCGAAATTAATGATCCGTGGAATTTTCGACATGCTAGTGTAAATCTGGTAAGTATTATAGTCTGCAGGTCCAGCCATCCTGTTTCGATTCAGCCTCCAGGGGTAAACTCGGCCTTAATTTGGAGAAAAGATCAAAATTTTAATCATGTTACAAACTGTAATCATAATCTAAGAAACGTACCATCAATCCCGTTAACAAAACAATGGATATCCAAAGGATGATAGATTGTAGGAACATTGTTCGACACGTATTTTTCAAATGAGACCCTTGGCTTTATAAAGAATTACAAAAAAATATTTTAAACCACATCAGAGCCTCATAAATACTATTTTAGATAACATACCCGCTTGCTTGCCATCGCCAATATTTTCTCGGTCATCATTACCTTCACAATTTTAAAATGCTTTCAGATTCTTCCAGAATTTCAAAATTTTTGCACTTTTCAAATATTATACCCAGTAATCCGGAATTCTGCCCCATCCTCTATAATCAAAATCTAGCTGTACTTCAGAATCTCCGCATCTGGATGAAAAGTCAATTTTTTCATGAAATCTGTCAAAACAGCATCGAAAGATGGGTCCCCACTGTTGGTCAAAGAAAATCATTTTTCAAAAAAGTGTACGGTTTCGAATTTTAGTCAATTTTGTACCTTTTGCCATCGGGCTTTCTTATCGGGAAAATATTTTGGACCAGGTCCTTCGTTTTCGTAATTTAGGAAACGCAGTGCAGTCGTGTCGAATGGAGCAATCATTTCTAAAAGTTAAAGTTATAGTTGCTTAAATACCCATTTCCAAAGGATAACCTTATTGATAAGATAAGTACCTTGTCTTCCCGAAATGCCGTCGAACCTATCCCCATATTTTGCAGGTCCAGGTCCGTCCCTCTCATCGGCACGGACCAAATCCCGTTTCCCCCTCGAGTAAGCTGACATCGATCCTGGTTCCCCTTCCATTTTGACTGCCTTATCTGAATTGATTTTGCCACTCTACTCTAATAATCAAGCTTTTACTGGCCTGTGTTTTATTACCTAATTTATCGCTGTGACTTGGTTAAGTTTTCGCTACAAAAAAAATGAAGAATCATTAGCAAGTAATCGACAAAATGTGAAAAATGCCTCAGATAAGGTCAGACAGTGACGACTTCCTCATTGGCGTGGTGAGCATTTTCATTCAACTTTTCGATAAGCGACACAAAACCCGTTTTCAGAAGCGTCCCTCAATCTCATGGCATAGTAACATCCAAATTAGTTCACAATACTGACTCCAATTAGATACCAATCATTCATGATAACCGAACCAAAGTTTGAAATTTATTGCAATTTTTTGCAAAATTCGATGTATGATAAATTTCATGCAAAAAATGCCTGCAAAAAATTATGCACATAAAGAAATGAGAATTTTCTCAATGACTCACCGGCTTCTAGAAGCGGGACATCGTGTCCTAATCCACCCACGCTTCTTGAATCAAATTTAATTTTTTAAAAATTTTAAAATTAATTAAAATTAAAATTAATTTCACTAATTTAATTAACTTTTGGATTTACCTGTAACTCATATTTTGG
>JAAXNX010002823.1:0-12267 GCA_036491905.1 Folsomia manolachei
ATATTAAAGTTGGCTCAAAATTGCATTTTTGTAATATCATCGTCTAATTCTTTTTAATTATACAGATAACAACTGCAATCTCACCAAGATTGATAAGCGTAAAAAGAAGAACTCTTCCAAGGTAAATGCTAACTGGGAGGAAGAAAGTGATCCATTGACAAATTTTGAAGTTCAAGTCCAAACCACATCCGTTATAGAACACAGTTTGCAGAACCAAGTCCACAGCCAGGAAATTGAGATTGAACAATTTCCAGGAGTGGTTATTAAAGTGGAGGATGTCGACAATTGGGAATCTGAGACAATGGATGGTAAATAACAAATATGTGCATTGCAAAATCTGTGTCGCATAATGCGACTCACATTTCCGTCGTGATTTTTAATTCATTGTCCTTTCATTTTGACACAGATGCCTCGATAATTTACCCGGCTTCGGATAGGGTCTTGGCCGATTGTGAAGAGGAACCAGGGGATGATGACGACAAAAGTTGGGACAACGGAGAAAGCTCTACTTCCGCAGCAAACACGTCTATATTACAGAGAGCGGTGAGTTAACTTTCACAAATGGAAACTATGTTACTTGTGCACGATAAGTATATTAAATATTCCATATTTGTGTTGTTCTTGTAATTTTAGCTGCGGCCACCACCACCACCACCAGCGCCAGCAGAAGATGAGGAAGCAGCGGAATCCACCGGGCGACCCTTCCGTTGCAAGAGCTGTTGGAGGTCATTCAAACACAAAGAAAATATGATTAAACACCATAATTTAGTTCATTTAAGGATAAAGAAGTGTTCTTGTCGTCACTGCTCACGAACGTTTCGCGATAATTTTAACTTGTCCAGGCATATGAACAGAGTTCACCCTGGCCTTTCATAACCCTACTTAAAATGGCGACGGACGGTTAAAATAGAATAGCGTATCATCAACAAAACTTTTTTGCAATTTCTAGTTTGTGTCAAATTTATTATTCTGCAATTGTGACGAAATACTTGGAGGATTTTTAGTATTTTAGCCACTCGCTGATAAATTGTACAACTCTTACAAAAATGGATAGTAAAACCGAAGACCATTTATGTTTTATATTGTACCCTGTCAACCCTGTTCGTTCACTTTCATTGCTTGACCTAAAACCCATTCTTCTCGTCCGGGTGATTCTGACTCCAAAATTTGCAGACATCTCCCCCTAACTTCCTGCCACGTTAGAATATCCTTCCGCAATTCCGCCTGGGATGTAGAATCTGATGGCTGACGGTTTTCTTGTTCAATTCGATCCAAAATGAATATTCCTAAACCTTGTTGAAGGTAATAATGCTGTCTTCCTGTAAGAAAAAGGTATCAATTGTCAATTGACAACCTCCCAAAAAATACTAACACAAGTTAATACCGGCATGAGTCGTAATTCCAGGTGCCACCTTATCCAACAAGGCCAAACATTTTTTGCTCAGAGCCACCAACCTCCCAGCCCAATGCAATCTCTCTTCTATATCTGTTCCTGGGTGTGCCAAAACATACGAAGCTCTGAGAAGAATATCCTGTTCTACTTCCTGTACCAGGAAATGCGTTGGCGAAATCTTCGTCATAAGAACTGTTTCATTGAAAACCTTCAACCTTTGCAAAATATTCCTCCACTCCGTCCCCATTTCTCCAGGATTTAGACAATCCCGAGTTATTGAACCATGTCCGGCTCTTAAAGTCTGGATGAGTTCCTCAACTTCAAGCTCTGTCATAACTGAACCACCGCACCTATTACAAACCCAGTCGGAACCCACCTGAAAATACAAATTTTCATTATTTTTCAATGAACTTTTCGCTCTTAATATATGAACAACCACCACCTGAACCGGATTCCTGCTTAAAATCATTCCCAAACAGTTTTCACTTTTGCATTTAATCCCCGAAAAGTAGGAACCAGCTTCAGTCGCATCACAACACCGAATGCAACAACACAGAAAAAACTTGGACTTGACAAGATGTTTTTGTCTCTCTAAGGTACCAGTTCCACCCCAAGCGTAGCAGTGACAGAGTGATTCGTCTTCCTATCACAATACCGTAGTATTAGAGACACATTTCACTTAAGCTTATCAAGCGACATATTATTCTCAAACCTTGATATTCCTTAAGGCAAACAAACGCAACTCTCCACCCCGAACAATGGTCCACTTGCAATTCGGAGTACAATCATGTGCAGGCATAGAACCGTTCCAGAATACAAAGGAGCCAGCCTGAAAGGAGGGCGAGCTTGTTAAGTTATCCTCGGTAACGTAAGCATTGATAACCACACAGCCAACTACGTGATCAACTTCATCCTCCGTGAGAAATTTGGAAAGACCACATCTTATAAAAAAGGCAGAAATTTATTTGAAGTCAACATTTTGTAATTTTATTGCCAACCCACTTAATTCTAACAAAATCTGTCATCGTCTTGGAAAGTGTGGCTCCCTCAGCAATTTTTAGTCTGTCCTCTTTGTGATCCTGAAGCTGTTTTAGGAGCTCCCATTTCTTTACATCCTTTCCCTTCAGGAGACAGCCTCGCAATATTAAAATCTTGTCGTAAATGTTTTCTTCTCTGGACGAGGGAGTAATTCCTAAAAGTTGTTAAGTTGAGCGAAGATTATCTGTGGTTCTAGATTTGTGAACTTACCCATTTTAGAGAAAATATTACACTCATTCTCCAAATGAACTTTATTTCCTGCACAATCTCTATGCAATGGCCAGCCGCACTTAGAGCAGAGTTGAAATAATAGGTCACAGGATTTTACGACGCCGTAGCATCCCAGGCAAAGGACAAATGCACCATTTTTTCCATTGGGGGCGGAGAATAAGCATTTTTCCTTAAGGACAAGACTTCCTTCGGCAATGTCTCTGGTGGCGCAGAGATATCGACCAAATATTGGACTGGAGGCTACAGCACCAGGAAAACATTCTTGCTTGTGACGACCCCAGTCCTCTTTCTGGTGGGGACGGGAGCAGTACCAAACCTTTCTGTGCACAAGTATCTATGTGGTCAACTCAAGTTAAATGTGACGATGATTTTATTACCTGCAATTTGTACATCTTGAGGTGGATTCTTTGCCACAAATTGTGCAGGGACTTGTGTCCATTTTAATTTATGAAAGGAATGAGTTTACCTCTAAAACCTTAATGAAGTCACTTATGCACTTCTATGCTTGCAAAATTAATTGATGGAATTGCTAATTTTTACAAAGTTACATGTCTCAAGTTGGCTGTTTCAGCTGTAACATTCGATAAACGAGTGTGGAATGAGCGTTTTGAATATGTGAATTCAGATCTACATGTTCTAAAAATAGGTTTTTTTAAGCGATTTGGTTTTTTACTTCCTCAGGAAGTAATAAGAGTAATATCTGTAGTAATCATGAGACTGGGTCAGGCTTTCCAACGAATCAGTAAACTGTCTGGTGAAACTTGGAAATTACGATAGTTCTACAAAACACAACAATGACAAAGAAAAATGTATTATAATTTTGAGTAACAAGCGACAGCTTCTTTATTGCACAACATAAACGAATTCAGTTTACATTTAGTGATTCAGACCTGGTTAGCCATTGAATTCGGTCGAAAGTAATCTCCCTACGTAAACTTTAGCAATTGTACTAGATCAGTCCAGTGTGGTTATAAAAAGTTGCAAAAAATTATATCAGTGTTAAACATAGGCTAAGGTTCCTGCATTGTAATGCTGATGTGATCAACGGAATTCAGCTCCTTCATGGTTTCAAACTCCTCAACAACACCTTTCACCAGAGCTTTTCCCTTTTCTTCGTTAACCACACCCTCATCCGCCAATACGACGAAGGACATTCTATTCCCAATTGTGAAGGCAAAAAATGCAACAACTGCAAAATACATAAACAAGTAACGGTTAGCGGACATTAGGTCAAAAGTAATTAAAATACCAACCTCCTGTCCCCACATGACTACAACCCATCGCCCCCAACCGCATCACTGGATATCCGAAGATGGAGAAAGGATGGCGACTAACAATGAAGGTGGATAAGACAAACGTCAAACTTCCTCCGGCGCTATTTATCGTCCGCCTTAACAAACAAGGTGGTAAACTGCCAAAAAGTGTTCCCATAATGCTCGAAAATAATGGAAATGTCGAGAACTTGAGGTTTTGAATTTGTTTTTGTATATGTTGCAATCTATCTTGAGATCCTTCGCCGTTATTTAAAAGCTCCACATAACCAGTCCCACTATTACATTGGAAACATAAATTAAGTCAAGACTTTGGTTTATAAGTTTTAATCTGTCCCTTGTATTTACCCCACATTTCTTAACTTCTCGGTATGATTAGGAACAGGGGTTGGAAAGTAAAGGATATTGGCATTGCTCCAGACCCTTTGAAGTGAACCTTGTACCGCCGACATGAGTACGGTATTTAACGAAACGCTCTGATTTGCTGCCATCTTCTTCAAGTCCGGGAGATGGAATGAGGTCGAGGCTTGAGTCAGTTGGGAGTTTGGGATCATTTCCTTTCTGTGTTTTTTACCATTACAGCTAGAATCCGCCGTTGTAACAGATTTCTGATGCATGAGTAACTGAACATATCGAGCAGCATCGTACGGAATTCGAAGTAAGGTCCGAATCTAATTAAAGTAAAAACAAGCACAACTTTTAACGTCTCATTTGCAAAAAATTGACAGTCCATTAAATAATTACCATATTAAGAGGATTGGTAGTTGATCGAGATGCACTGGACTTTTTAGGAATGATGGAAGGATAACTGAACTTATCAACTAGTGTTTGACATGATACACTGTCTCCAAGCGTGTGATGGGTTACTAGAACAATTGCAAAGACGCCTTTTAATCCTGGGATTATCAACAACTCCCACAAAGGTTCCACGCCCAATTTCCATTGGCGATTGTAAAATGAGACAATTAGCTCCAGACCTCGTTGAGAGGTCAGATCAACTGGGTCAACATCCAGTAATCGGATGGGTAACTTGAAATTCGGAATGTCTTTCCAAAAGAAATATCCTCCCCATGAAACAACAGTTTGTCGCAGTTCCTGGTAAAATAGTCGACTACCATCTTTTGGGTCTTTGGTGTTTAGAACAGTTTTTGTGAAATAATCCTTAATATGTTCTAAATTCAGTTGGCCTTCTACAATTAGTGGAAGGACACATGTTCCTGTTTTTAGCGAAGTGGCGTGAGATGTTGAACTAGTTGTGAGTATTTTTCCTAAGTTCACTCCACCAAATACTTTGGCCAAGGTGGACACTAATTGACGCCAAATTATGAAGGGAAAGAAAAACAGGAACAAAATTGGAAGCAGAAAGACGACAAAAACATAAAAAAGGTAAGTAATAATTCTAGATTTTAAAAAAGACATGGCGAGGTTGCCTAAAGTTTAATGTCAACTGAGGTAGTTGAGCATGTGGTTGGTAATATATTTTAAGAGGTAAATGAACGAAATTAATCGCTTGGAATTTGTACTTAAGTCTCCGGTATCAGTCAATCAAATCCCGCAAGTGGTGGGAACCATCAACCGGAAAACTGTATGATAATGTTAGTAAAATTGCAATAGTTCGCATGTTATGATGATACACCAAGGCACAAATTGCCATGAGGTAATAAAAGGTGAGCAAATTGCACTAATCAAGCAAAAAATGTACTGATTTCCAGTCTCACGAAAAAACGTGCGTCTTTTACATTAACTAAAACTTTATTTCCTTATATTTTTTTTAATCCAGTTGCAGATTATTTATTTCAGTTGTCAACAAAAACTCGTCGAACTTATAAATAACATTATATTAGTTGCAAACTTGATTTATCTTAATCTTTGATGTCTGTTGATATGGTCAATTTTTTCTCGAATACTCCTTTAAAAACCTAGCTAGGTTTTGTATACTATGACGTTGATGTGATCATCCGAATCCAGTTCCTTAAGAGCTTCAAACTCTTCCGCAACACCTTGCACCAATGCTTCCCCTCTTTCCTTACTTACCACGCCCTCGTCCCCCATCACGGTGAAAGTCATTCCGTCCCCGATTGAGAAAGCAAAAACCGCAACAACTGAAAAATGCACAAAGTGCTAATCTAACCAATATTATGACAAATACCAAACCAACCTCTTGTACCCCCAAGACTACACCCCATTGCCCCCAATCGCGTCACTGGATACCCGAAGACGGAGAACGGATGGCGACTACAGATAAATGTGGAAAGAACAAACGTCAAACGCTCGGCTACACCATTTATAGTTTGTCTTAACAAACAAGGTGGTAAACTGCCAAAAAGTGTCCCTATAATACTCGAAAATAATGGAAATGTCGAGAATTTGAGGGCTTGAAGTTGTTTTTGAATACATCTTAATCTTTCTTGAGGACTTTCTTCAACAAGCTCCACATAAGCAGTCCTACTTTTGAAAACAGAAATTAAAGCAAAAACGGTATGTATTAAACTGCACTCTGTAATTACCCGACATTACCGCAACTTATCGATATGATTATCGACTGGGGTTGGAAAGTAAAGGATGTTCACATTGTCCCATTCCCTTTGAAGAGAGCCTTGTGCAGCGGACATTAGCAAGGCGTTTATAGAAACGTTTTGACTTGCTGCAATCTTTTTCAGGTCTGGGAGATGGAATGTGGTCGAGGACTGGGTAATTTGTAAGTTTGGGACAACAATGTTTGTTATTTTCTTTTTTTGCTTAGCCGCAGAATCCGATTTCCTTGCAGTGGCAGATTTTTGACACATGAGTACTTGAAGATATTGGGCAGCATCGTACGGAATTCGAAATAGTGTTCGAATCTAGAAGTTCGAAAGAAAAACATTTTTAAACAAGAATTCGTCATTTATAAAAAATGTCACTTTATCAAACTATTACCAGAAGGAGCGGAAATGAAGTTGAGTCAGATACACCTGTCTTTTTGGGAATGATGGAAGGATAACTAAACTTATCAATTAACGTTTGACAAGATGCACTGTCTCCTAGTGTGTGATGAATTACTAAGACAATTCCAAAGCCGCCATCCATTCCTGGGATGATTAACAACTCCCACAAAGGTTCCTGACCCAAATTCCATTGACGACTGTAAAATGAGGCAATTAGCTCCAGACCTCTTTCAGAGGTCAGATCAACCGGTTCAACATCCAGTAATCGGATGGGTAGCTCAAAATTAGGAATATTTCTCCAAAAGAAATATCCTCCCCATGAGACAACAGTTTGTCTCAATTCCGGGTAAAAGAGTCGCCCCCCATCTTTGGCGTTTAGAACACTTTTTGTGAATTTGTCTTTAATATGCTCCAAGTTCGGTTGACCTTCTACAATTAGTGGAAGGACACATGTTCCGGTTCTTAGTGAGGTGGCGTGAGATGTGGAATTAACAGTGAGTATTTTTCCTAGAGATGCTCCACCAAAAATTTTTGCCAAAATGGATACAAATCGACGCCAAATTATGAAGGGAAGGAAAAACAGGAAGACAATGGGAAGGAGGATAAAGACAAAAACGTAAAGAACGGAAGTAATAATTCTTGATTTTACAAAAGACATAGCGCTGATGGCTAATGCTAGCGGTTTGGTTTGAGCTTGTAAATTTTATCCGCTAATAAATTTGAAGAGATAAATGAACGAAATTGATCAATATTGTGGTTCATTCCTACGGCATCGCTTAACCAAGTTGTGGGAATTGAAAACTGCTGAATAATACTTGGCTACCCATAATTATGGTGCATGATAAGAAAAGGAATACAATGAGGTAGCAAATGGTAGTGGCCAAGCAAAAAATTCGTTTAATGAGTTTGATTTCGAGCTTAAGAAAGCTGGTAGGCGTTTGTTTATTGCACGAACTTATTCGTATTTTTGCATTTTTACTTTTTTCAAATGCCATTACATATACAATATAAATCCCAACACAGTAATTAATAATTCTAAACTTGTTTCACATCCTGGATTGCGATATTGATGTGGTCAGTCGATTTCTTCTCAGCGACTTCTTTAAGGGTTTCAAACTCTTCTGAAATACTGACCAAAATACTTTTTCCATCCTTCTCGCTCATCACCTCTTGATCCCCCATCACGGTAAAGGACATCAAATCCGCCCAGGAGAAAGCAAAAAACGCAACAACTGAAAAATATCGAAATTTAAATGTCTGTTTTTTAACTGTCGGCACTTATTCGATACATACCCTTTGTTCCCTCATGTCCAGATCCAACCGACCCCAATTGAGCCACTGGATAACCACAAAGCGAGGCTGGATGCTTACTCGCAATGAATGTGGAAAGCACAAAACTTTTTAAACTTCCCGAAGCCCCATTTAGCATTCTCCGTAATAGAAAGGGTGGCAAGCAGCCCGACAATGTCCCAACAATACCGATGAGCAACGGAAACGTGGAGGACTTAAGCCCACGTAATTGGTCATCAATCTCGTGAAGTCTTTCCTCTGGGCTCTCGTGCAATGGATTATGTTCCACGTAGCCCATCCCACTAATCACTCATTTTTTAGATTTCCAATTTTATCAAATAATCAATTTCATCCACTTACCCGAGGTTCCTCAACTTTTCTGGGTGATTTGGATGAGGTGTTGGAAAGTAGAGGAGGTTCCCTTCATTCCACACTTTTTGTAAAGATCCCTGAATGGATGACATTAAAACAGCGTTCAAAGAAACACCATGAGCGACCGCAATCCTCTTCAAGTCTGGAAGGTTGAACGTCTTGGTAACCAATGTGAGACCGGGATCCGAAATACTGTTAACATTGGAATCCTTATTTTGACACGGTTGTTTTGAAACGGACAAAGCTGTTCTTCGAAATGTTCTCAAGAACAGGACAGCATCATATGGGACCCGGAATATTGTGGCAACCTATATCCAAATATTCTGCGTTAGCAAAAATACTGCTGTACAAATGTTAAGTATTATTTACCAAACGCAAAAGTTTTGAAGATCCACGAGTTTCCGTTCTCGCCCTTTTAATACAGAATCGAAGGATGGGATATTTTATCAATTAATTTTTGAATGGAAAGCGCATCACACAGTGCATGGTCAAAAATGAAGACTAATCCGAAACTGTCGTTTAACCCTGGAACAACTATCAACTCCCATAATGGCCCTTCACCCATTTTCCAGTCTCTCCTGTAAAATGAGCGAAGAACTTCCAGTCCGGCTGGAGAAACCAAGTCCGCCGGTTCCAGGACACGAATGGGAAGTTGGAAATTTGGCAAATCCTTCCAAAACAGGTACCCACCCCATGCCACTACTGTCTGCTTCAATTCCGGATATAAAATTTGTCCTTCTGCATCCTTTGCATTTAGGACTTTGTTGATGAACTCGCTCTTGATATGATCAAGGTTNAGGACTTTGTTGATGAACTCGCTCTTGATATGATCAAGGTTTGGGATGCCTTCAAGTATAAATGGCACCAAACTAGTGCCACATCCGCTAATACAAGCATGGCTGGTGGCGCTGGCAGAAAGTATTTTTCCCAGGGATGGCCCACCAAGTATTTGACCAAGAAGGGACACAAATTGTCGTAAGATTAGGACTGGGAGGAATAATAGAAGCCCCAGTACGAGCAGTAAGAGCATGAAGAGGTAAAGCAAGGGGAGCAGGATTATACTTATTTTTGTAGACCACATTCTGGATAAATCGCAACTAAAAGTTTTTGCATTGAAAAGCCACTGTCTGATAAATTGAGACAAAAAATGAATGGTAATGACGGACGTTGTGAAATCAGTTCCCACAAAACGGTGGCGTTAAGTAGAAGTCCAGACTGTTTTCTGTTGCCCAAAGTCTTTGTTGTGAAAAACAACAATCTGTTGATTTAAATTAATTTTTTTTTATTTTATTGACATTTTGCTTACATTTTCATTATCGTTAATTGGCAGAATTCATGCGTTCATCTGATATCTGAGTAAATGGAAACAACACAATCGCTTATTGATGCATGATTGTTAGGAAATGGCTTGTTATTAAAAGTTCTGGAGCCTGGGAAATCAACAACAAACTTGTAAAAAGTAGTACCGCCTCCAATTGAACAACACTCAATTTAATAAAGTTATCCAAGATCGAGGAACTCTTTTATGTAAATTAAATTGTCCATTTTTGTCGGGTCGGATCATGGACAAGGAAAATAGGATGTGAAAATAAACAACTCAAATCTCATGCTCAATCTGTATTTTCCAAAATAGCAGTTTTTGTTGAAACCAGGAAAACTCACACCGTGCCACTTCATAAAAATAAAGTTAACCTTTTCCTGCAAATAATTTGTTCGTAGTCAAATTACAATTATCAAATTATTATGAAAAGTTGCGCAGTCCAATTAGTCTTGGAAGATTTTGCATCCATTTTTTTATGCCGGAACTGTTTCGCATGCAAATCGTCAGTTTTTTATTGGCGATAATTTACAATCAAATTAATAATTTAATAGGAACTACTCCCCGATTATTCGACTATCTGTTTAGTTGTTGAAATTTGCAACTACAAGCCCATAGATTAATGTGAATAAAGTCGAATACAAAACAATTGGACCTAAATTAAAATTAAATTTCACAGATTTGATAGCAGAATGTATGCACAATATAATGCCCGTTAAAACCATAAAACAACCCATGATAAAGAGTACAACGTCCAAATTATGATACTGAAATGAATTCAACTTTCTGGCAGCAGTTCTTAATTGTTTGGCTCCTTTATGGCGAATAACATATTCCGTCCAAAAAACTGCTCTCTCCAACGCAGTTTCCGGCTGGTCCCTGAATAAGGCTGATAATTCCATTGCTCTGTCCTTGTACCTAAAATTGTATTTTTATTTCAATATTATGATCATTTTTAAAAGCTTACTAAGCAGTATTTACCTAGTGTCAGTCAGCACCCTCGTAATCCCAGTTTCAAAACTTTCTTCAGTTAACTCCAATATTTCCAGAGCTATTCCATTCCCATTTTCCAAGACATGTGCCGCAGCCAGTGCTTGATCAGCCCAAATTGGCAAATAAAGAACCGGGACGCCATGCCAAGCTGCTTCTAAATGGGACTGAATCCCACCATGAGATATAAAAAGCTTCACCCTCTCATCCCCAAGGAGATCTTGTTGTGGCACCCAAGGCGTCACTAGCACATTTTGTGGTGTAGTAAAATTACCCAGACAATCCCGATCCGCAACTAGGATCACGCCTTGGCTCAATCTTCCAAAAACACTCATCACCACAGACTTTAGATGCTCTGGGAAGGATGAGAAACTAAACATGGAACCCATACTAAAAAGAATGACACCTTTCTGACCCTGCATCCATTTTTCAAGTTTAGGTGGAAGAGGACGTCCTTGTTCCTTACATTGCAGACATCCCACCTCAACAATATCCGGAGTTAAAGGTCGGGGATTAGTTATTGCGGGATGTGAATTGCTAAATATGAGCTCAACATTCTCGCTAATTTCAGAGATTGATGGTAATTCCGTCTGATTATCTGTGATTAGATGACTTTTGTAAATGCTTTCTCCTCTAAATTCTATGTAATTGAGACAAAGCAGAGAAAATGTCATTCGTATAATAAAATTAAGTAGTCTTTGGGGGAAATTCATGACTCCAGTGAGACCCAGATTGGACGATGGGACAAAAGAGGAAGGCATCCGGAATCCTGGAAAACGGAATTCTTCTCCCGTGAATGGAATACTTGTAAAAACGATAAAAGGTGGTGGTGGATGAGATCCATGTCCCAAAGCCGGAATGACGCCAAAGAGACAGTGATGCAGATTTCCATTGATAAATACCAAGTCGAATTCCGCACTTGGGGGAAGTACTTCATTCCGAAAATCGGGATGGCGGTATATTGCATTACAACGGCGTGTTTGGGAGTCCAAATTCCATTCGAGAAAAAATGGCAGTAGTTTATTGTAACGGGCTCGGTGTTCCAAAATTGTTGAAGTTTCAGTTCCTTGAAATTGGTATTCAAATTTAGGTTGTAAAACAAAAGCTGTGCATAAATTAGTTTGCATACCTTGATAATCAACCACTTTTGTCGGAACACTGATCGGGATGACTTCAGTGTAGTTTGGGTGTTTGACCCCAGTTTTCGCGGATGTCACCCAAGTAATTTGATGCCCTTTGGAAAGTAACTGAGTTGCCAAGGGATGAATTGCGTTCAATTCACTTCGGCATGATAGTGGGAAAAGGAACAATATCCTGGCAGGGTCGATAACTGGAATCAACGCAAAAGCCAGGATGAAGGATAGGAGAACTTTTCTTGTACGCATGGTGAGAAAGATTAGCTTTGGACAAACTATTCCGTACCGCAGACAACTAATAAAT
>JAAXNX010002824.1:0-12263 GCA_036491905.1 Folsomia manolachei
CCCTCTTTCCCCTAAATTCCTAACTCCTGCCCTCATCCTTTTCGTCGTCATTACCCATTTCCGGAGATATTGTGGTCACATCCTCAGCCGGGGTTGTGGTATTGACTCCCGGAAAATCCGCAGGTATGGGATACTGTCTTTCTCCATATTGATATTTTGGGGGTAGAAAGAATCCTGCGGGCAGAATGGGTTCTGGAGTGTAAAGGTCATATTCCTTGAAAACATAGCCAGGTGGTGGATGCTCAAGGAATGCTTCCTTAAGCGGGACTCGAGACGGTGGCAACGCATTTCTCGAGGAGATCCGCTCCTCTCCTGTTTTTGGCTTGGTGGAGGAATTTAAGTGGTTATCAACATTCCAGAAGTTTTGTAGGATTTCTCTAGTCCGATTGGCAGGAGGTTCGTAGACTTCCGTGTAGTTTTCTGGGAGGGGTGTCGTAGAATTTAGGGGAAAGAGGGTGGTGCTTGGTGCTGAATTTTGAGCGGTTTGACTGCTATTTGTTCCTGGAGTGTCAAAAGTCGTTTGTTGAGGATCTTCTGGGGTAAATTTTGGAGTTTGTGTCGTGGAAGGTTTCGTAGAGAAGAAGGATTTCGTGGTGGATTCAATATCTTGAAAAATTGCTGGCTCCGTGGATCCAGTGGCAATGTCAAGGTATGGATTTGGCTTAACTTGGTTGGCTTCTTGGGAAGATTTTGAGTGTAAATGAGAATGAAAATGAAGTCCTAGCCCACTAATTAAGTTACTTGATGTAGATGTTGTGGGAGTGGTTGAGGTTAAGCTAGCTTCTGTAAATTCCTCTGGAGGAAAGGTGTCCGTGAGAAATGGGTTGTTTTTATAAATTGACTCTGTTGGACTGGCATGGTTTAGGTTATGGTTAAAATTTGGTCTCCTCTGGGGAAGGGGACGAATTGTGGCTAGCGTAAAAATTGTGGGTTCCTCATATGTGGGTGTGGTGGTAGACGTTGTCGTTGTTCTACGGGTAGGTTGTGGCGTGGCTGGCGAAAGTTTACAACAGTAGTAAGCGTTTCTGAAGATGTCTTCTTTGCATTTCTGAAATTTCAGGAAGTGGTGGGTCAAAAAATTTCTGAAAATTTGAAAACTGTTGAAATTGACCTACCTTTCTGGGAACATTCTCATTTTTATTTGCACATCTATAGTGAATTATGCAGGACTCGTCTGGCTCACAGGGGTAAAATTCTGGTTCTGGAGTGGAGGACTGCTTACTATTATGGTTATCTTTGTTATTATCAAAAAGGGCAGAGGAATTTGGAGCAGTGTTACTTCGGAGGGGGGAGAGAACTGGAGATTTTTTCTTGCGATCTCCAAATTCTGTCGCAATAAAATACTCGATGAAATAAACTACGATAAGCACATGTGCTGCAGGTGAGTAAAGTTTTATTAAATGTTAATTTTTTTTACAGGGGTTTGTTAAAACATTAATAATTAGGTTAATACTGTTATGGTTGGTATTATAATTTCCAATTAATTATTGTTAAGATCATTTTAGTTTCATCTTGAATGAATGGCGTTAGAGATTATTTGTAGCTTGCGGGACCACAACCCTTATTACCACCAATTGCTCTGTTACCGTTTCCTGAAAATAAGACAGTTAGAATCCGGATGTAATTTACATGTGACCACTTGTCATTGTCAAAGATGTTCAAAATATTATCCAGGAAATGTGTATGTAGGTTCGTTATGCATGTAAAAGAGGTTTTATTACGTGATATTTATTTACAAAATGATTGTTTAAGATTGTTTAAGATTGTGGTATTGTGCGTGGTGCAAGTTATTAGTGTGTGTTTGATCATTTTAGTCCGTCACCATTTTTTTCATTGTAAAGTATTTACAAAATATTTACAGGTTTCAATCCAACAAGTATTCTAATATCAACATTTTTATTTACCTGCATACGGATTTCTGAAGCTACCCTGTGGTTCCGCAGCCTGTTGCTGTTGCTGACCCTTGTCATGATGATGATTCCCTTGGTCATGATGGTGGGGTTGGTATTGTCCCGAATTTCCTCCGCCATTCATATCTGGCCATGGCTTTAAAATTAAGGCAACAAAATAAGTACAGTTCATTTAATCAAATGGTCAAGCATTTCACTTACATCCTTATAATTTGGATCTCTGCAACAAATCCCCTGAACTCCAGTGCTGGGCTCGGAACATTTCTATCATTTAAGGAAAGATAAGCTACAAAATTCCAACTTTTTTCAGTGTTTCACTTACACTAAGCGCGACACGATGCGCCTTATCCGCAAAGGAGAGTCGAAGATTGTCCTCAATCACGCCGATAAGGTTGCACTGGTCATCCTGCACACACAACATGGCAGCCGGGCATCCTGGGAAGGGAAGCTTGGTCATCAATGGGTCCAATTACGGGTTGTCCAATCGCTTGTTCGGATTGGGGTTGGGATTGATAGTATTGATTCGGTTGCGCGTTGTAATTATTGTTTTGGTATTGTTGCTGAGGTGCGGATTGTGGCGCGGGTCGATTGTATTGTTGAGATTGTGGGGCTGGAGGGCGATATGGCTGCTGCTGTTGCTGCTGTGGTTGTGGTCTATTTTGCGGAAATGACGAAGTTTGTGATGCTCCAGTATCTGGAGAGAATTGAGGCTGATAATTTTGATTGCTGGCCGGATTTTGTGCCGAGGAATCATAAGGTTGTTGGGATGGGGGTCGATAAAACCCGGGTGGAGGTTGGGCTTCCTGAGGAGGTTGTTGTGGTTGAGGATTCCTTTGTGGAGTTGGTTGAGGCGCAGATTGTGGAGGAGGTCGGTAATTTTGTGGAGGAGCTTGTGCACTCTGAGGGGCATTATAGACTTGATTTGCAGGAAGATGGACGTCGGTGACAATCGGCCTTATTGAGGAGTTGACACTCTGGTGTGGGTGCCCCTTGGGGGAAATTATTGGCTGGTTGAGCTAAAGAGTTGGATGCGGGTGGAGAATTTGGACCGTTCCATCCGGACCCGGGTCCGGTACCGGGTGAGTTGTACGGATTTCGGGATGGCGTTTGTTGCGGTTGTGGTTTGAATTGTTGGGGTTGTGGTCGGGGGGCATTATTGGCCGGAGGATTGTAGGGGGCACGATTATTTGATTGTGGGGCTGGAGCTGGTGCAGCGTTGCCACTGGGTTCTACGCCGGGATGACCGGCAGGTTTTTGGAAGACGGGTTGATTATTCCACCAAAAATCTTGGGACTGGCCCTGATCCACGGAAGGACTTGGACCGGATTGAAGATTGCTGGAAAATGGCGCGGGTGCGGGAGCTTGGGCGTAGGATTCAGGGTCAGGGTCGTATTGAGGGAGGGAAGAGATTTGCTGGTGTTGCGAAGGGGAGTTGCCAGTGGGGGAGGCAGAGTCATCCTCGATATTTCCGTAGCCTTGGGATGTCACCAGTAGGCAGTGAGTGGCCAGGATGAGACCGATTTTTAAAATGCGGTGGGTTCCCATCTTGTTTCGTATCTGAAAATTGGCAAGTTTCGAACAATGAAAAATTGCAAAACTCAAAAACTTCCACTAATCGGTTCCACTAGTCATGCAAAGATTTACTAATTACGAAATGAGAATTTCGTTAATGGCAAGAAACACAGATGCATTAAAATTAGATCACACACTAAAATTCCAAAAACACTTAATTCTGGTGGCGTCTGCAAAGTACCAGAAACATCCTTTTCTGCAAAATGTTACACTTGCATCTCACCAAAAAAAACACTTATTTCCCAAGTTGCTCCTCTTGTAATGACTCAATTCCTGAAAAGTGTCTCTGCTTCAATTTTACAACCAAACTAAACTATCACACCCACCCACAATCATTTCACCTTCACGTGATCACATCACGATTGCAAAATTGGAAAGATGCACTTTAATTTGGTAAAATTGCAAATGCAGAAAAATTGCACATAAACTGACCATCACTCAAGACTTGGGCAGAAAAGAATGCCTTTTTATCACCAATACCCAATTTGGGACTTTTATAATTCACACCAAAGTGCAATACTGGTAATAAGTGAGCAACCAACAAAATGATTTCATTTAATAAACATGTATTACATGAATGCAATAAGATTTTGTCTGGGCCTTTGTCTACCCACGATAAGGATGCCTTATAGCTCATTGTTGTGGGTTATGTTGGACCATTGCATTGTTAAACAGTGATTGTTTCAATTTCGTTTAATTGTTAAAGATGAAGATGCCCACAATGTTGTTTAGTCAGTAAACTTTAGTGTGATGGATTAATGTTCATAATTTCATCACTGGCTGCTGTAATGAACGTGAACGATAAAATGAGAGGTTCTTGATTATACTGACATTTAATTGGTAATCAAGTTAATGTGTAATAATATTTTGGGAATCGTGAAACAGAGTGGACATTTTTTACAGCTTTTTAAACGCTAGTAAACTGCAAAAATTTATCACTGACCAACCCAAATGAGTGAAGCTATTTAAATACTTGATTTGTCTGTTGGTTACATGTGTCTATTATTGGATGTTATTTGGAAATAATGCAAAATTTTACAGTGCAATTTGCAGCAACTATTATTCTTGATCTCTAAATCTTGTCATTTTAGTTGCATGGATTTTGTAAGATTACAGGGATAAAAGACACATTAATTTTAGACCTTACTGCAAATTTTGCAGCAAAATATTGCATCTTTAAATGTTTGTGTTCAAGTTGTGTGCAAACATTTCGCAAGGAAATTATTACTTTGTCTCATCCTCGCCCTTCAATTGTTGCCCACTCATACCATTAAAATTGACAATAAACCAATCACATCTAGAATGAATTGCTATAAATCACGCCGTATTTTTAAACACCCTTCAATTCACGCATGCCGAAAATGGTAACAAAATAGAATCCGCGTTCGGACCTTGATTTTGCAAATAATGTTTACTCCATCAAAGTCAAAGCACTTTGGTATGGTTGCACTATGTAATAATGTCAATTTAATGTTACCTTTACCTTCAATTCAATAGCAAAACAGCCATCATTCAATTATTCGTCTTCTCTATTCTTAAGCATTATAATTATATCGATGGGTTAAATGATGATAAAGTATTGATTAAAGGATTGGTTGTGTTTTTTTACTATTTTGCTGATTTACAGCTATATCGTTACTTTGACTAGGTGACTAAACTGGATTCGCGAAGATTCGTATTAGACTCATTATGCAAATTAGTGCATTATCTCCCTTAAGCTATAAACAGGCCAGAATTGAAATGTAATGCTTAAAAATTCATTGATATCTCAAAATTGTTCACCCCGACCCCGTTCTTAGAACTGTTCTAGCTTAAAATTCTTTGGGATAAATCATTTCGTATTTTTATAGCTAATTGTGATAATCAAAATGAACTTAATGCATTCTCGTTAAAAGGCGAATGAATCACTTTTTTTGAAGAAGTCATCTTCATTAGTTAGACTAGCTAGGAAAGTTATTACTTTGTTTAATCTTTAACCACAATTACAATACTTGCTCCCTACTGTGCTACTTAGTTTGATGTCTATTACATAAAATTATTGAAGGAATCTGTGAAGGTAGCCGACAGCCTGTGGAAAGATGTGATTGCCATCAAATCGTCAATCAGTCTGAGACATCAAGGGCCACCGGCACGTGAGAGTAATAAATATTTATATTTTGATATTGAGATCAATTAATTTATTTCTTAATTACAATGTAATATTTGAAAATTGAAGTGAGGATGCAAAATAATGGCTTTGAACTTCAATTCATCTTTTCATGTCCTACTGTTACGACATGACTGAATTAAGAGATGTTTAATTAAATGCTATGTAGCAGATACGTCTTCTCTTTGAGCAAGCTTAATATTCTTTAAATAATTTTGAATAAAATTGCAAAACTGACCTTATAACCTTAGATTAGTTCACCAATCCTGTCCAGTTGTTGGAATATGTTTCTTGTCCAGAACTCCAACAAGAAAAGCCTCATGTCCAACAATACCTTGGCTCTTTTATAATGCCAGGTTTTTCCAAAGATTAAAACGTCACTGGTGGCTTGGATAGATGCAAAATTAGTTGGTCATCTTCATCCCAAAAGAAATCATGTCATCATTAATCGAGAATCGCAAATGTACAATGTACCTTAAATGTCTGCTAAGGTAATGGCTCATATGCATAGTATCCAGATCGAGGAGTGCATGAATTATGTCCGCTTTGATAGGATTTGTTAACATGTTCTCTTGCAAATAAATTATTGGGCATACCTTAATTTTTCATGGAATCCAAACCCAAGGTTTAATTGTGTATTGCAAAACACGACTCGCAGTCAAATCACAATCATTGTAAAAGATGTTATTACGCAGAGAATTACACGAAGTAGTAGGTGCGTTATTGTTGAAGGAGTTAAACTTGAACTTGCCGATGCGCATCCTGATTCCTTGGACTGATTACGGTTCAGAGGAAGATGAAGAATTTTTTTGTGAGGTTTGAATACGTGATATGTGATGAGAACTTGTTAAAAAGTATGTGCAAATTTTATCGGAGTTGACACCAAACTACCTAAGATATTACGTATTTCAAAATATAGCAATTTTTCTTGTCTGGAGCCAAATCATTGCTTTTGCAATGCTAACAATTTTCAGAGATGACATAATCAGCGATTGTTGGAAGTATTTCGTCTGGCTCGGGAAGTTTAGACATATCATCACTGGAAAACATTCAGGTATCATCAACTTACAGAGGTTCGGGTAAGGATTACCGAATCTTGTTTTTCTTTGCGTTACACTTGGTTGCACAAGTCTTCTGCAGGTTTAATTAGATATCTCAAGCCTTTTCCTAAAGATTACTGAAATTTAAATGTTCTAATTTTCTACAGTATGACCTTCTTAATGAAGGAAGGTTATAGAAATTAAGCATTTTTTGATGCCGTAATTAATCACGGGAACCTGTCTTAAGTCACGTTCTTCAGTTTTGTACGTCGGAAGAAGCCAAATATTTCTCACAATTTAATTTCGTTATAAAATGTGAGCTAAAAATGAAATATTCATGATTGAGATGAACTTAGCAAATAATTTGGGTATTAAATATTAAATTACTGACTTCAACTCTGGCTATTGTTCACGTTTTTTCCAGAACTCATCCTCTCCTCGATAATAAATCATTCGTGCGGAATAAAATCTTGTTTTTTTATTACTCCTAATCCCAAGGAATGGAATTAATGACATCATTTCGTCAATTTGCACAAGAAAAGGAAAGGGTGCTGGTGAAACAATGGGAATCGATGGGATTAAAAAATACATAAGGATCTCACGATTTTCTGGTATGGTTTTCCAGACCAAACTGTTTTTTGGGGATGATTCGCCGAATTTGGATTTTTTGCAGATTGCCACAAAATGATTAATAAAGTTTATTTCAGTATGTGGCCAGGTTTTGTCTAAACGAATATGACATGTACTTAAGTATTTTTAGAGTTAATTTTAACGAGGTATGAAATCATGTGGAAATAGGTTTCAGGGTCGGAAGGTTTTTTTTAGCCTAAATCTGATTTTATTGCAGCCTAATGAAAGTATCGTTTGGATAAGGAAAAATCTGGTTGACAAAAATGACAAAATCTGCAAAATCTACATTTGAATAAGAATTGCACTCTGAGTTGTTCATGCAGTAATTAGTATGCGCTATTGTAATTATCCAGGACACGGCATTTTATGTGTGATATTCGAAAAATATAACGTTATTAATGAATCAATGCCTTCATCATATCCAGAAGGATGGAACTTTCTAAAAATTATTGGAGTGTCTTTCTCCTAATTTTTGTGTTACAAATAATTACTCAAAAAGCGGAATGTGAATCAAACCTGGTTTGTAATTAATTATTTGGAACTCTCAAAATTCCGATATTTCAGAGAGATTTTTCTGTAAAACAAGTTCAACTATATTTTAGGTGACGGTAACGGAAACCACTCCCAACTGGCAAAGCACCAATGGCTCCGTTACCGAAGTAAACGAGATCTCACGTAAGTACACATTTTTTCTGGAATTATCTTTCTTTGCAAAAGTAGCATTTCTAATTTATTTTGAATGCCAGGACTCGAAGGCAAAATTGACAATGTCGCTTTCAACCTTCGCTACATGCAAGAAGTGGTCGTAAAATGGCAAAAGAACTTCAAACTTATTAATGAACGATTCTTAAAACTTGAGAATCAGATAAAAGAAGTTTCGCAAAATTCCTTGTCATCCACCACAACCACAACCACTACAACTACAAACCACCCCCCACAAATTCAGGAGCCCTAAATATTACCCAAAAATCAATAAACCATTTTTTTAAACAAGAATTTATTCATTTACTGCACTCAATTATTACAAAGTTCGACTGACCACACGTTAGTTTCATATTAATTCGGACATTTGTTTGGAAATCGGACAAGAATTTGAACTCTAATCACAACAACAATATGTTGCATCATTTCTTTGAATACAGAGTGCGACAGGGTCATTGGTGTAGGGAGGGATGCAGTCCTTAGGGTTGAAAATGGGCTTCAAACGGTCACGGATCCGTTTCTCGTGGAAGTGACCATCATAAGTTTTGCGTGGTTTGCAACCCAATCTGTATTTTGCGAAAAAGTTATTTTTCACGTAATTTCAAAAAGATGGGTTGGTTTCTTTTTTAATCAAGACTTACGCAAAGTAATCCGTTCGATCACAATACTGTTCGGGGTCAATCCATACTGGACACTTGGCCTTAAGATGAGAAGTCATGTATCGTGTCGTAAACTTATTCAGGGCTCGTCTCGTACTTTCTTCGTATCGTTCGCCAATTCGGTACTAAAGTAAATAATTCAAAAATGCAAGGTGTTAAACAATTATTAAGTAACTTGACAATCTTCCGGGCTTACCTTATAAGTTGGCACATGTCCGGTAAACCCAGTTTTGAAATATCTATGAGGATTTGTAGGATCCGCAAAGTACGGGGTTACAAAGAGTTGAGGATCCTTCTCATGTCGGTAGTATTTGACATCTTTATCATCCTTCCTAGGGTCTAGGGGGAGGCACTCACATTTCTTTGGGGGACAGATGTATTCTGGAATTGATAAAGAGTAAGTATTGTTGAATTTCAACTTGAAGCAGTTAATATACTGGTGTATTCTTGAATATTCTCACTTTCACGACAATAATCTTCATAACAATCCACGGGTAAGTGGAACTCTTCATCCCAACATGATTCCGTTTTATACTTCAACTTTGGCATGCGTAGATGTCTACATTCTGGCTCGTATTCCTGAATCAAAATCAATTCATGAAAAATTTTGAACTTTTTTTATCACATCTTTAAGAACCATACCTTGAACGGATCATAATTCGTAAGATCCTCATACTCCTTCCAGAAGGGTCGACCCTGTAGCGCGGCAGCTTTGCAGGGATACGTGTTATCCGCCCGACACGCCGTAACACCGAACTTGTCCCCTTTCTTTTTCTGATAAACCAGATAATCGAGACAGGTAGCCGTGTCGATTGTTCTTTTGCAGTTTGGGCTCACAAATAGTTTCTGGTTTCTTGACACAAAACTTGTTCCGGCTGTTCCAGTCGGTTCCCTGATTTAAAAGAAAACAAATTTAATGAGATTGATTATCAGAAATAATGTGGGATGAATCGTAATAAAATCAATTTTTACCAGACAAGGATTTGGATCGATTTCTCCTTGCACCATGTGCAGCCGCGCCCTCAAGTCTCGCCAGTGATCCTGTTCCACGGCCACGGCGATGCATATATTAGTTAGTTGGTTGTTAAGATAAGATCAGATAGATAAGTGTCTTATACTTACCGCGCATGGATCCCCAGTCCGACATGATTTCACGCAGGGCTTATCTCGAACACCGCCAAGGCCCAGGCCACGGAGGACCTCGTGCGTCCCTTTGGCGTAGGTTTTTCCGTACGTGAATAAATGTGAGGGGACGAAGCCTTCATAACCCGGAATGTGGTGGGGGGATGGTGTCCCGTTTGTGCAGGCCAACGACATCCCACTCTGACAAGGGAGGGGGTATGGTGGGGATTATTGACAAAAATCAGACAAAAATTAAAGTTTTCGAATAAAATTGGGAGGGTCGGTCAATGAAATATTGTTGTGAGTTGTGATGTGATGGCCGAGAATTTGATTTTGATACTGGAAAAAATTCTGAAAATGCCAAAATAAAATTTGGAAAGTTGGAGACGTCGCCCAGGAAACTTTGTCCGGAGAACCATGAAAGCAGCCAGTCATCCAAATTACAAAAATTTAGAGAAGGAAAAATAACTTCCGGGCACATATGATATGACCAATGTTCGTCATCAAGAAGATCAAGCAAGATGTATGTTCTAGGAGCGGTATTAAGTTTACTTCTGTTGGTCAAACTGTCTGCCTCCGACCTCCTCGACTCTGAGACAGACTTCATCTTTCCCTTCGAGTTAAATGATTCTGCTGCTGTCCCCTCCATTCAATCTTTGTCGGAATATTCAGCCACTTCTAGGAGTTCTATCCACCAACTGTCCAAGCAGAAGAGGAGGCCGATTGATGATTTACAATTCATTCTTAATCTCCCAAAGTCACCTACGTCCACGTCGACCTCAGAATCTCCGTCCAGGCCCACCTCAGAGTCTCCGTCTCCGTCTACCTCAACGTCCTCGACTTCAGAATCTTCGTCATCCTCGACCTCCGAATCTTCGTCATCCTCGACCTCAGAACCTTCGTCTTCCTCCACATCCGAATCTCCATCCACCTCAACATCATCGTCCACTTCTCCAACGTCTTCAACTACAGAACTTTCCTCAACTCCTACCCCCAACAGGACTTGCTTTTTGGAGGAACCCTGTGCCGACGAAGAATGCCAAACGGACGAGAAAAACCTAACAGAGATAAAATGTAAGAAACCAGATTATTTCGAAAACGGTTTGAATCTCAATCCTTAACTATTCCAGGTGCTTTGGACGACCCATGTCGCTACACGAGGAAAATGTCGTATCCTGCCGAGCTTGGGGAGAAACGATTCTCAAAGTCTAGAGGTTGTGCGAGCGATTATTGGGCCGCTATTCAGATCGTGGATAAGGAATGCGTCAAATTTCCTCATGTGAACAGGATTAACGGCCAGTGTCTGTGTTTCGAAGATAAGTGCAACGGTCCCAGCAATGATGCTAAGTTGGATTTAGTAAAAGACCCGAAAACCACAAATGTCCACTTCAAAAGAAGGAAAAATGGAGCAGCTAAAATTAGAATTGTTTGTAGAGATATTTGGCTATGGTTTAGAATTTGTATGGGAATCTGTTTCATTGTCATTTTGTAAATATCAAGGAAATGGATCATTATTTTCGGTAATCAATAATGTATTATTGGTCAAAGGTTAATTTGATAATTCCTAAATAAAGTCAGAGTTTTTACATCTTTGAGTTATCCAACGAAGTGCTTGTATTCATTCAATGTTTGTTTTGCATTAAGCCGTTGGATTCACTAACTGTTGATTTTTCTCTGATTTTTTCTTCGATCCCTGAATGTGCCCGAGACGTCTGACAGATAAGAGCTTATATGTATGTATGATCAGTTAATAATTTACATTTGATTTCCATTACTTACAATAAGAAATAGCGCCCCCAACACCAAAGATTTTTGCGTGAATTTTGTAAATATCAAGGAAATGGATCATTATTTTCGGTAATCAATAATGTATTATTGGTCAAAGGTTAATTTGATAATTCCTAAATAAAGTCAGAGTTTTTACATCTTTGACTTATCCAGCGAAGTGCTTGTATTCATTCAATGTTTGTTTTGCCACGTTGGAATCACTAGTTGTTGATTTTTCTCTGATTTTTTCCTCATCCCTCTCGATCCCTGAATGTGCCCGAGATGCCTGACAGATAAGAGCTTATATAACCAGTCAATAATTTTCATATTATTTCCATTACGCTTACAATAAGAAATAGCGCCCCCAACACCAAAGATTTTTGCGTGGTGGTTAAATCCCTCCGGAATTCCGTGCTGCATGGATGTTCCCCCGTAAGAAATGGTCCAAATCCTTTTCGACCTCTGCAATTTATTTGACCAACAATCTCTCCTTCTCCAACCGTGTGAATTACGTATTTGTACCGCTTTCTGACATCCTCTGGAAAATTGCAACAAAATGTACTTACAACTAGATAGATCAATTAAATTCAGAATGGAAAAATAAGTCAAACTCAAATTACTGGGATCTGTCATGGATTGTGCTTTGTGAATGAGAAATAGCGGATTGTGAAACTCGTCGAAAATTTTGTACTCATTAATAAGTGGTGGCTTCCTT
>JAAXNX010002825.1:0-12261 GCA_036491905.1 Folsomia manolachei
CCCACCCACCACTGCCACCCCATCCGCCACTCCCACTAAAGTAACATAGGTCGTCTATAACAAATTCTTGGGAATCTTACTTTCAACAATGTCTTACCCCCATCCACCGTGGCCACCTATGAACATTCAGAAAATTAACGCTTTAACAGATAAATTAAATGCAATAAAAACAATAAATTATTAGCTAGCTGACCTTGACCTCCACCAGCTGACCCAGTGGTGATTATGATGACCTAAATTTAAAAAAGAGAGGTTAAAGATCATTTAAAAAATTCACTTATGCATGTATTTCATGTGAGCCATGTATCAATAAATATTCTGACCTTTCCACCATCACCCTTGGTCCCTTCCACAGTGTTGGTCAAGAGGGTAATGCCTAATAATAGGCCGAACACAAGAATCTGCTCAAACAATGAAGTATTGTTAGACAACTTCCCGATTAGTGACAGGGTTTCCTTATTTAAATAAATGAATTACCATTTTATTCGGACTCATCATCCTTGTGAGACTAGGTGACGAAACTGCAGGAAAAATGCTGAAATGCTTAACACCCGAAATATTCGGGAAACTAAAATTAAGAATGTCAATTACTCAATTCCAATTCTATTTTCCAAATGACATGTCTGACATCAGAGTCCCTTTATTTATACACTTTGAATTACAATCTGAACAATTTAAAACAGGATCACTTTCCCTAAACTACATTGATTTCATCCTTTTGAGCCCATGTGCATGCACGCTTCTTCTAAAAAAAGAAGAAGAAAAAGAACGGTTAACGGAAATTCTGTTCTAAATTGAAAATCATTCTGAAACTCAATTGTGCTTAAATTAAGTAAGTGAGAAAATTAATTGAAGGAGCGAATGAAAGTCATGCATTTTATCTGTTTGTTTTATTTTATATAACAGCAGAGATACGATTTTTGTGTTTTGTTCAATTGGTTCTTTGAAAACCAATTGTTAATGTTTTACTCTAAGTATGTAGCAGTGTTATTGCGATGCTTCTGTCTTACTCCACACTTTTCTACTTATTGCATATAGCTTATCAGCGGATGTGAGATCTAAATGGTTTTTATGTCAAAATTCGATAATGAAAGTCGTTCATTAACCCAACCCTTCGTTTCATTTGTGCACATTCAATATCAAAGTGATGGAAACCTAGCTTATTTTTACCAATGGCCTCTTAAACGTTTTGTGGAAAGTTGCAGTAATCGTTTTCTAATGACTCCTCTTTGTAAACAAATGCAACATCATTTAAAAACTGACCAGAATTTTTACAAACAGAAAATGCGGGCGGATTTAGTCAGGGGAAAATTCATTAAACTAAGGTGGACCTTGATTGGTTTTGCAAAACAGTCTGAAGAAAACTCATTACATGACTCAACACAATAATAATGAATGTCTTGGTTTCCACACTAATTCTAAAATGGGATCAAATTTCTCCACATTAATCGTAATTTGCTTCGGCAGCTCCAAAAATTCAAGAATTGTTGTCGCATCTGTACTTCAAATTTCGATTAAGAAACTTGCAACTAAATACTATGTTTTTTTATTTTTGCACATGTTGAAAAATTGTATAAAAGTCATGAACAGCCAAGCCTTGACTTTAGTCTAATTTCATCTCTTTAAGCAAATCTTTGTAAAATGAGATTGAAAGAGTTTCTGATTCTATTTTTGCAATTGGAAGGTCGACATTTATATCGTACATTTCGGTTTTAATTCTTGCGTATTACATATCTGGCAAAGGTTGGTTCTTTTGGCCTTCGCGTTTTCTAGTACTTTGTTCATTAAATTTGATGTGATTTCATAAACATTGACGGTATTTTTTATATTGACCGCTGGTAAGTGGCAGGACGTTAAGAAACGGACCATGATTAAATATTTACACGTAAAAAACTTGACAATCTCCGCAATTTTATAAATAAGTTTTTAAATATTACTCTGTCATCCCAAATAAAAAGTTGGCATTGCGATTGAATTCTTTTGAAAACAGAAATTATTTCTTTCAAACAAACACTTTCATTTTCCAACTTTCAATCCCATTTATCTCGAAAACATTCAAGAAACCAATTAAAATCGATTTACTCCGGTCATTGTATTTAGTACAAACACCAAGTTGTTTCAATACAGTGGATTTGAAAAACTTCCATCCTTTGTTCAGTAACCTGACTGATATCAGACTGATGAGAAAACTAATTATCGAACTGTTTTTGGAATTGTTTCTAATTATTTGAGTGTATTTGGCAATGTTTCTTATAGGAAGGTATCGAAATTTTGTTGAATGCGTAAGACTGGGGTATGATTTAAACTTTTGGGTTACCAGAATTACTGCAAGTTCAGCAAGGCGCAGTGCATATGGTGGCCCATTTTTAAATTTACATCAGTATCTAGCAAAGTAAAACGGTGTGAATAATTGAATGCAGCAAATGTGCCTCATTGAGTATCGTCAAACACTATACACTATTACTCGTAACTATCGCCAATCAGTCATGTTATTATCGAGAACAGTTAATACATTTGACGTCGATTAATGAAGAATTGGGATATGATTAATTCTAAGATATCATGGTTTCACATCGGCTTTGCAAACTAAAATTTTGAATTGCTTGCAAAGTAAAAAAAGAGTACTGGCGACATTAATATTAATTCATTATAATCTGCTGGGAGGGGGCTGAGATTGACAGGTTTATTTTTATTGCTCATGCTACCAATAAATTAGAATTGATTAGTGGACCAAAGCTAATTTCTGACAATTCCAACAGTTTTTAGCCGACTGCATCTAATCTCACCTTCAATTCAGATCCAATTCAATACATCCGAATCTACATTTCAAGTGACATCGTTCCTAATAATGTTATCCTGGCTGCGTCTTGCAAATGCTTGTCTTTTTTTGCAGACCTTTCACTGATTCATGCACAATTAACAGGTAAAGAGTGTTGTGGCAAGTTCAATTCTACTCTGCATACCTCTGTGTATTGGTATGTTCACATCACAAAACATCAACAAAGCAGGTGATTCAACCCATGGGAATGGATTCGTTTCTGCTTTGCATGTTTCAAATGCAAAGGGGTTTTCGAATGGAAGGGTTGTGATGTAAATGATGTGATTTGCAATACATCCGTCCAACCCCGGAGCGGAAAAGGAATACAAACGAGCAGTAAAGAGCAAATGAAGCTGTGTACCTCAGTTCCAAATTTTACGCGTAATTAATGGAATGGGTACCACAGATAATTTTATGAATATATGAATTACCAAGTGGAACATTGGCTTGGTTCAGTTTTAGTATTTAGGTAAAATCCACAATAGTTGAGTTGCCAACCACTCACTTGCTTGCGTCAAGAAGAAATGCATGGAGAATATTTATGTCGCTTATGGGGCATGGCGTGGCGTCTAAACTGCATTCATGGTTTCATGAGTATGATGATATGCAACAACGCTTTGCTTCGCCAGTTTCGAATTCACTGACAGAAAAGTACAACGATTGCCACTGCCACTCATTTCCCGTCCGCTCATTGTTAATGTGACACACAATAGACAGGGTTCTTCATAAAGGAACTCTAAAAAACACGGTAAAGAGTAGTACATATTTTTTGCTGTTTCAACTGTTTATTGTCTAAATCAACTCAGTCCATCGGAATAACGAATTACAAATACTACCTGCAGTTGTGACTACATTATAACTCCACTTCTCTAGCATCTCTCGATATTCGGTCATCGTCCGGTGTTGGTGAATTACAGGGAAGTAGTAATAGTAGTGCAACAAAGTTGTACCCCACCCATCAGCCTACCGCTAATAACTTTGTAGGGGTAGTGCTGGGGAAACCATCCGGTCACAGTGAATTTAAATCCATGCGTGTGGTCTACAGAGTTTTACATGAAATCATAAAAACATCAGTACAACCGGCCAAAGTGAGCTACTCACTATGTAAGTGTCAATTGCAGAAAATTCTAGTGTAGATCTCTATCTATAATAAATACAAAAACAATGGTGAGAGTGAGTCCCAATTAAAAACCAATAGTTAGTTTATGGACATTCCGATTTAATTATTAGTGCTATGAAGAACACTAATCTAAGAACTGTAGTCACAAAGCCACGTGTCTTTTTGATAAGTGTTGTTCTGTGATTTTGCAAAACTTGTCTACCTTGCCAGTTCCAGAAACTTAAAAATCCAGAATCATGGGAAAAGTTCCCAGCAAATCAAGTGCAAGACAAAAGTTGAGATAGGATTCCTATTAGATCTCCAGTTTATGTAGTTTCTTACGAGCACCTTTGTGCCATGCAATACCAT
The DNA here is from genome assembly GCA_036491905.1 of Folsomia manolachei. Classification (NCBI taxonomy): domain Eukaryota; kingdom Metazoa; phylum Arthropoda; class Collembola; order Entomobryomorpha; family Isotomidae; genus Folsomia; species Folsomia manolachei. Next base: position 4,287 of record JAAXNX010002825.1, read on the forward strand.
CGTAATATCTACTGCCATGCAGTTTGACTCGTCTGTGTTGTGGCTTTCAACAAGTTTAAAAAGATTGACCTTGCATGCCAATGGATAAAAACCTCAATTGGGAATCAGTAAAATCTTCTGGATTGTTTGTCAGCTTATACCCAATAGTGATGTTATATCCGCAGACTTGTTGTATATTTATTACAATCCCTCCACTTTTGTTGCTTCATTGTTGTTCTTAAAGTTGGAAACGCGTGGACAGGAACTTGAAAGAACTTTAAGATTAGCACAAAATATGTGACATTAAATACCAGATGTCCAAGCTCCGAGTGCCAAAGTGGACTTCAAAGAAGTCTATTTGTGAGAATGAAACAAAAAGTTATCCCAGTTCCAAAGGCGTGACTGTACTACTTTCCTTAAATAAAAGTTTTTTTGGACTGCATAGAAAGTGTGACAAGTGATGCCCACAAATAATTTACGGTTATCAAAATTTTCCCGACGATGGGACCGGTGGAAAGCATCATAAGTTACAGACACACTATGTTTACATTGTTTGTCGACTCAACAACACCAACCGTGTGATAATTTGTCGCCCTAATAAATACATTGTAAAAATAAACCATCAAGAAAAGTGTGCCGGTTTAGATAAAGCAGCTAAACACCCAACCGGAACACATACTCGTAAAAAAGCAAAGTAAAAACCCGAGAAAGGAAAGTCAGAAGGTGCTCAAGTCACATAAAACATCATGATTATCAATGGAATGAACTACTACCGCAACACACTGCCGTAATATTCCGAAATGTTTTTTTTATTTCTCTTTTTATCTTACGATAACAATTTAACTCTTCAATAAAAATATTACACAATTTCATTCTGTACTTTGAACTAATGTGTGTGTGCCGCATTTCGTTTCATGAGAGTGTAGGAGATTGAAAACCAATATTTGTCACCTCTCTGGAGCAAAATATTTGTTCTTTCCCTCAGCAGTAGGTTAATTGCATGCACCCACATCACAACACAACGAAGCTTTATCTGTTTTCTATCAAACAATTACCCGTCCATTAACAAATTGTTCTATTCTATTCGGCACTACTAAATTCATATACATTTGCTGCCTAGCATATAATGCACTCCATCCACTACAGCTTTTACAAAAGTTGGTTACTTCACTGATAACAGCTTATCTACCCGATGTCCAAATTACATTTGCCATTTATTTCCCATTAACTAAATAAAGTTGGCAATGCATGGGGGGGATGGATTCTTTTAATAAGTGTCAAGAGAACTGGTGCATGGTTCAGATCATGACATATAAATTGAAACATAAAGGCTCAGGTATTACTTTTACATGAAATTAATGATTCCTCGCTCGTTCACAATGCCATCATGATGAGAGTAGATAACACTCGCCACGTATGTCGAACGATGGTCTGAAGTAGTCGATAGAATAGCATGATTTTAAGAGAAGAATGGAAATTGTGTGGTAGTATGATAAGGTTGCTTAACTAACAATGCCCGTTTGTGCTATCCAACAAGCGATACGTTTTCCAGGATGAATGTCGGTTAGTTTGGTCTATTACTGGATTGAATCTTATTTGTTAGGTGAATAAATGATCGAGGAATAAATGATGTATGCAGTTTGGTTAGGGCGATCCGTGTTGAAGGAGCTTCTTGCAATTTTCCTGAAATTAGGCCAAATTCCCGATTTTGATTGTGGTCTGTGGTAAACTTGAGGTATAGTTTGCATCCTTGGCTGTTTGTACAAAAAACATCCTGCTTCCCGACAAACTTTTTATGTAGCCCCACCTATAACATTAATTTTTAATTAGGTGTAATTAATTTGTTTGTGTCCCAGATTTTTGTATATTTATCACTGTTTTTTTCTTGTGTCGTGATTGCAGCACAATGACTGGTTCGGTGGACCCAATCTTCAAGCAGATACCGAAAGGATCGACTGCTTTTCTAATTTGGAGAATTGAGGTTTGTTAAATTTATTTTACTCATTGGAAAAGTCGCATCTACAGTGCTAAAATTTGGTCGTTTACTCGAAGTATTTAAATTTGGGTGGGTCGTTTCAGGGTCTGTCATTCTAATTCTAATTACAAGCTTTTACGACTCTCGTCGTACTTAATTTAGAAAATGGAATGGTTAAATGAGCAGATATTGGGGAAATACGCCGATGGGGAGAATGAGAAATATCACAGTTCTTTGAGTAATATCACAAGCTTAATAAATAGGTTTGTATTATAAATGCATGCCGTGTCTGTTGAACGAAGGGCGTGTTCAAAATGTATGCGAGAATAATGTCGATGCAGACTTAATAAAAATTGCCGACAAGCATGAAATATCACCATTTAATTTAACTCGGCTTTAATTACGGCGTGAAGAAAAACGTCCAAAAACCAAGTCAAATACTAAATTTTTAAAGAAATGTGTTTGTCATTAGTTAAAATTAAAGTTGACTGTGAAACCGTCTGCCCCTCAGACCAACCACTAAATTGCAAAGAGAAAGTAAAATACTTTAGTTGAATGAATGTCTGCGGTGGCCATTTGAATAATGATGAGGGCTAATCCGTAGCCAAATGACGGATTAGTGTATGCGATATTTTGTAAAGTCGGCCGGTAATTTTATCTAATCAAAATAGTTGATGCCATTAAGCTATTGCTCATAGTTGATTATTAAACAATGCAAGTATAGTAATTAGCTAAAGTAACATGAAGTTCAATTACAAAGCGTATGCAAGACATCACACTTTTTACACGTTCATCAAACTTTAAAGCTGATCTTGCACTCAACATTTTTTTAACAGTTTGATTGACTATGATTATTTTCCTAAAATTGCAGAAGCTGCAGGTCGTTCCTCTACCAAAGGACCAGTGGGCGAGCTTCTACAATGGCGATTCTTACATCGTTTACAGTGCAACGGAGCCTGGACAGCCAGGTGGTCTTAATGTCAAGGTAATCGCTTATCGGCCGTGCCGGTCATTATGTCAGTTCCACTAGACTTGATGATAGAGCTTATCTACATAAATTCCCGATGTGGTGCACTGCTTTGCTTCATTCTGTCGGACAGAATCTGTCCACCCAGGAGTAGTTGATTGATTTGATACCGTCTAGAATTGTATCAATTACATTTACATTCCGACACACTTTAAAAATGAATTGATTGATGCAGTCAGATAAGTTGTAGTGAGATATCAACTTCCGTCACAATTAATTGGATTCCATATTCATATGTACGATGATGTTCTCATTGCGAAATTTTGTTGTGTCGTGACATGGAGGTGTCAATTAATGAAATGTAAGTCCTTCAAGTTTTCGTCGAAAATAAAATTATGTCATAAAAGATAAGCAAGCAAACCAATGACAGACGAATTATGCACTGCACGGATTCATAATTTATGTACAACTCCGATTATGCAAAAAATGTAACTGATTCACCCGATTGAATTGATTTATAGGAGAAACCAGCCCGAGCTCTTGAGCAGCATATCCATTTCTGGTTAGGGTCTAGCACTAGTACGGACGAAGCTGGGGTTGCCGGTGAGAGATGAGCGGATATTATGCCACAAAAAGATACAAGAATATGAATTTAAAAGATTAATATTTTTAGCGTACAAAGCGGTTGAGCTAGATGACTTTCTCGGCGGTGCGCCAATTCAGCATCGGTACAATTAAGTGTTTTATAAAATCAGTCATTCCGAAATATCTTGATTTGATTCGTAACTCTAATTCAGAGAAACCGAAGGCGCAGAGTCGCAACTGTTCCGGTCCTACTTTCCCAACGGCATTCGGTAAGAAAAACTGTCATTCATAAAATAAACCTCACGTCTTTTAGAATTTGACTAATAATTTAATCCATTATATTCTTGTCCTGGTTTCTTTCTGCAGACTTTTGCAAGGCGGTATTGAAAGTGGATTCCAACATGTTACCCATAATTTTGCACCCAAATTGTTTTGCATCAAGGGGAAGAGACGCCCGGTAAATACATGACAAAACGCTAATGGCGTTGCTAAAAGGCAGATTTACAACTTTCTTTAAAAATATCACGCACAGATTGTACGACAACAGCCCAAGGTTTCATGGAGTAACATGAATCCTGGGGATGCCTTCATCATTCAAACCAAAGAAGTATTTAACTTATTTCATGAAATAAATGCAATTTTAGATGTAAATTTTTATTAAAATTGAATTTAAAAGGCAATCTTCGTCTGGGAAGGAAAGACAGCAAACAATCTGGAAAAACTTCAAGCCGCCAAGGTAAGTAAAACACTGCCTTATCTTGGTAGATGATCGTGTTCTGGAATTTTTAATTGACTCCAGTATGACCTCTTAATTCTTGAAGGTTTCGCAACAACTGAAGGCAGAGTCCGGTGGAAAAGCCGTGATTGTCTTTGTGGAAGATGGAGAAGAAGAAAATTTGCCTGACGTTGAGCGACAGCTATTTGAAATGAACCTTCCTCTGAAGGATAAAAGGCAAATAAAGTCAGCCTCTGACTACGCCGATGATTCTGTGGATAGGGAAGTCAGTCATGAAATTAAACTTTATCGGTAAAAAAATAATTTATATAATTTAAAAATTTTAATTTTTAATTTAATTTAAAATAATAAATGAATTTCAAGTTGCTCCGATGATGATGGGACCCTGAGGGTTACGGAAGTTAAACTTGGGCCTCTCTTTCAGAACGACCTTAATTCTGGGGTATATACTAAAATGATTTAGAAATTCCTGCGTAAGTCATTATTAATGATAGAAATATTATAAATGTCCAGGATTCCTTTATCATCGACAATGGTATTCGAGGAATTTGGGTGTGGATTGGAAAGAAAGCCTCTCCTAAAGAGAGGATTGAAGCGATGCGCAATGCTCAAGGATTCATCAAAAAGAAGGGTTATCCCGACCATACCCAAGTTACAAGAGTAATTGACGGAGGGGAAAGTGAAGAGTTCAAAACTCTTTTCTCTGGATGGAAAACCAAAAATGACGCCGTTGGATTTGGAAGACAGAATTCCGCCCCTGGAAAGGGAATCGCCAAAATCACGCAAACCAGTTTTGATGCTGCAACCCTTTTCGAACAACCCAAGCTGGCTGCCAAGATGAAGATGATTGATGACGCATCAGGAACTAAGGAAGTGTACAAAGTCAACGAATTTAAACTGGTGGAAATTCCTCAGCAATTTCAGGGCTCCTTCTTTGAGCATGATTGCTATGTAGTCAAGTACACATCCAATGTAATTTCATACTTTTCTTAAATAATCACAGTATTACACCGTAAAAGGAAATAAGTATTTCTAATTCCCAATTCTACACAAAGGGACCGGGTGACTACATCTTGGTCTATTTCTGGTTGGGACTGAAAGCCACAAATGAGGACCGTGGAGCTGCAGCCTTACTTGCAAAGGAATTGGACGATGAGGTGAGTCATTCTTGATTTCAAGTGGACGAAGTCATACCGGGTCGATACCTTATTCGATTATAATTCACTAATAAATCATTAAGGTGGGTGGCCGGGCCGTGCAAATTCGAATTATCCAGGGTAAAGAACCAGCCCACTTTATTGCATTGTTCAAAGGGGAATTTACCGTGTATCTGGGTGACGCTGATGATAGCGGCTACGAACCCGTCAAGCCATACCTGTTACAGGTAATTATTCGTGAAAAATGCAAAGCTAGAAAAAATATATAGTTTGTAATTTTCCTGTATTTTATTACGTAACAACTACATTAAGGTTCGAGGTAACATTCCAGAGGAAGCTCGTGCCTTCCAAGTGGTGCTTCGTGGAGCTTCATTGAATTCGAATGACGTATTTGTCCTCGTCGGCGACTCTGCAAGTTTCCTTTGGTGTGGAAAAGGTTAGAATCAATTTTAAGGTATTAAAAAACAACATTTTTATTAAAAAATAATTAAAATTTTTCTAATAAAGGTTCAACGGGGGATGAGAGGGAAATTGCCAAAAAGATTGCGGCACGGGATCGTGTGGATTGTATCACAGTGTATGAAGGTCAGGAACGTGAGGATTTCTGGAAAGAAATTGGGGGCAAGGAAGAGTATGCAAGGTGAGACATCCAAATCACTGGCTTAACTTCATTAACAATACATCAAGTTTGACAGTTATCTTAAAATAATTCTTATGTACGTGCAGCGATAAGAGGCTAGCAAGCGAGTCATCCAGCTCTGAGCCAAGATTGTTCCAGTGTTCCAACGCCACAGGAAATCTTAGAGGTATTTTTTAATCTAAAAGGCATATAGTTTTTATGCAGAATAGTAACCAAATAATCCAATAATCTCTACTTTATGTTCAGCGGAAGAAATGGTCAACTACAGTCAAGCAGATTTATGCGAGGACGATGTCATGTTGTTGGGTGAGGATTTTTAATATTTTTTACCATTTTCATACTTTTGATAAGAGCTTAAAAGCTAAGAGTTTTTTCCCGGTATTTTAGACATTGGGGACACGCTTTTCGTATGGTTTGGAAAAGACTCTAACAAAGAAGAGCAACAGGGGTCCATCAAACTTGGGCAAAATTATTTGTCTTCCGATCCTGGTAAAAGAAATAAACCGATAATCTTAGAATAATGTTATAAAGTGCTTTTTTAAAACTTAGCTGGGCGAGACAAAGACACACCTATCCTGATCATAAAACAAGGGATGGAACCACCCACGTTCACCGGATTTTTTGGAGTGTGGGATCGAAGCTTGTGGAGCGTAAGATAAAACACAAAATTGACAGCATTGTAATATTAATGAATCAATTTATTTTCCAACAGAACAATCAAACTTTTGAAGAGCTGAAGGTAACATTTCATTACAAAATAAGTTATTTTAATTGATACAGAACGTAATAAAAAAGGTTTACTATATCTTCACAGGCGCAAATGAAAAATGAGCAACCTATTCTTTCGGCATCTGCCATAACTCTTATCCAAAATAATGGGATTGACTTCTCATCCGCTAAAAAATATCCTGTGGATGTCCTGTCAGAGAAAGAATTGGATAAGCTTCCGGCCGATGTTAACCCATCAATTAAGGAGGTGGGGTATTCCTTCAACGTTGCAATTACTAAACTGGAAATGTTCATAACTTTTCGAAAGTTTATCAAAAATTACTGAGTTGTAAAATCATCTTTTGAATCATTTTACATTATAGGTACACTTGAACGAGGATGACTTTCAGAAAATCTTCAAAATGGACTACAAGTCATTCAGTGACCTGCCCCAATGGAAGAAAACGGCATTGAAAAAAAATGCCGGCTTATTTTAGTTTTTAATCAGATGTCTATTTTCTTAGAGTTCTATTTAAACGGAGACAAAGCCAAATTATGCAGTAGATAGATATTCCATAAACTATGTGCAAGTCGGATAGTATGGATTAATCAACAAAAATGAACTGTAATAAAATATATTATTTTATTTCCACTTTAGAAATTTATAAATTTAAACTACTTTCGACCAGAACCAAAATATCAGGTAAAAATAATGACACTGATGCCATACAACTTGGGTTTGAAACTATTAAAAAATCTAAACTTTTCATACCTATATCGGAAGAGATGACAATACTGCTAATAAGGCAATCAAGATATATTTACGACTCACCAAAAACAAGTATTAGCACTCGTATTAATATTAGAATTTTCAACACGAAGAACAACTCACAGTTATAGTAATCTCATTATACTCGTAAGATTAATTTGCAAACAGTAGCCATAATAATTCTTTCATCCTTCATTCGTTCTCGGTCAAAAAGATCAGATCCAAGTTTTATCACAAAAATATTTAAAAATAATTATGCAAGTCTTGCGTTTTCACGTTTGTCACACCTTAGATTACGATTTAAATAAAGTGGCTCGGCAAAAACTGAACCAGCAATTATCAAATCACGCACTGTTGTCTTTGAGGGTTAACGATTATTAATTTTTGGAAGGTGTGTGATTATCAAAATCGCCAGAGTGAGATGATATTCAAGTCACAAAGCTATTGGTTAAATATTTA
>JAAXNX010002826.1:0-12260 GCA_036491905.1 Folsomia manolachei
ATGTCATGTAAATTCCTAGAAGAGGAGGAAGATGCCGATGCCGATGACCAAGATCAGGATGATGATGGTCGTCCCCAAGATCAGGACGATGATGACGACGGGGATGAAGAGTCACAGGGTGATGAAGAAGGTGGACCAGGAGCTAAACAAATTTATCTACCCGGGTATCTGACCAATCATGGAGAACTCCTCGTTCCTTTGGATGCCGTCCAAAGGGCGGGTGACCGTGTCCAGTACGAAGTTATTGAAGGTTAGTTGTTGCAGAATTATTTGACAAAAATTTTGTTACAAACAAACTTTTTATCGGGAATCCGTTTTTTTATTTAGATCCAACTTTCCCAGCCTATTCCCAATTTGCAAACGCACCCGAGTCATCTCCATCCGCGGGTGGGGCCATCCCAGTCTTAAATTCATCCCCAGAAGGAACCAGCAGTGCCGGTGGGGTTGCTGGTGGAAGCGTGGAAACCGTTTTGGGTAAGTCATAAAATTGCACAATTGAATCATTTCTAAATTCATAATATTTCTCAAAAACTGCAAACTCCAGACATTTTGGAACAATCCGGACCACCTCCTCCTCCACAAGTTGGTGAGCCATCGGAAGAGGAAGATAAACCACGACAACCCGGAGGTGTTGTAGAGGTTGAAGGCGACGAAGAAAGTGTTGCACAACAACAGAGACATTTGTGGATTGGAGGAAGCAATCCATCCGATTTCGGGTTCCATTTTTAAACAAAATCTGCAAAATTTTGCCGAATGAAAATAAGATTGAATTCCAAATTTATTTAATAAATTATTACCTAATCTGAGGATGGATTTCAAATAAAAACATGGAATTTCTGTAATTGTACCGATTATACTTAATATGAAGTAATTTTGTAGTTATGCAATTTCGATGTTTATAATCTTTATTGCAATTTGAAGCTAAATTCCAATTTACATAACCATCAATTTCTGCAAATTACACATCTTTCGCCAAAACCCGAAACAGAGGATTAGCCACATTCTCCTTCTCTGCCGCATCTCGATAAGCCAACCATTTAAGGGCATCCTTAAAAAACTGGTTTTGCGTAACTCCACCAAAAGTCTCACTCAAATCAATATTTCCATTGTAGTCAATATCATTATGACCCATGTTACAGTACAGCATTCGGTAATTCCTATTTGTCCACACAACCGGATAATACCCATCGTACCAAGTCTCTCCGGCATTTGTACCCAACGGGAAACTGTCCGGATGAATGGAGAGAAGGATATTGATGTTGATGTTATTTCTGCAACCATAAAAAATCCACTTAAAAAAACTTTCTTGTATCTTTTACCAATTTCTCACCTCAAATCATTCGCCCAAGCATACCACTCATTATGCTGGGACCTCCAGGTTGCCGGAAGATTCCTTGTGACGGGATGTGACCTATCCTCCGTTTGCAGTACGGCGGGTGTAGGTCGCCACGTATTCTTTTGGAAGTTACCAGATCCCAGAAAAGTATTGTGATACCAGTTCCACTCACTTCCAGCATTTGTGGTAAATGCCGCCACGTGAAAACTCATGAATCCTCCGCCCCGGGCGACAAAACGTTCTACAGCCGACTTATGGGCGGCATCGGTGGGTTTATCGTCCAGAAATAGGATGACATCCACCGTCGCCAGAAAGTTATCATTGATTCGACTCCAGTCCGTGGTGGCTTCGTAGGTGAATCCGACTTCGCCTTGGATCGTGGGAAAGTAGCGGTTTGCTTCGTTGGCGAAACTAGAGAAATTTGCATGTTCAACTATTTTTTTGCAAAATTTGGAAAACTCTTGCCCTTGCTCCCACTCACCTAATATGCGCCACGTCCCAGGTTCCTCGCCAAAATGCGACAACCCTGAAAGGATTCTGGCTACTGCCCAGAGTGCCCATTGTTGTATCTCCCTTATCCACGACGGGCGATGTGGCCCCCTTAAGCCAACAAGTGCCTCCCTGATAGTTGTTCCAAACGTAGGCCACACATCCTGAGGTTGACGAGCAAATGGCGCAACATCCCGTTTCCGCTGTGCCATTTACAGAACGAATATTCGGTGCAGTGATGTCCTTTCCGGCTGTGCGACTACAAGTTTGGCCAAGACTTGATGCTGCCAGAAATAGGAGACCAAGGCCTGCTAAAATAAAGGAATGACGAGGTGCCATGATATAGTTTGGGTGGAAACAAAACCTGCAAGGTTATGATTCTTAAAGTAGCATTGATTCAATCACGGGCAAATTTATACTGGTTGACATTGTTGGAGGCAAGGTTAGCATAATTTGAGTGATGATGAGTTTGGTTTAAATATTTGTAATTACAAAGATTACTAAATTAATTTGTAATATCAGTAATTAGCACTTTGCCAATTTGCAATAGGCATCATGTCCAACTCGATTGACATTACATGATAATTGAGAATTTGTTAATTGCACTCAAGTTTGGACATCTTGTCTCGAGCATTATCCAGAATTTACATTGTTGGTGACACTTGTTTGACATTGATGGATTCAATTCAACAACAGTAATTGTGCGCAAACAGTGATACGGTTGAAAACAATTCTCCAGTCATTCGGATTGTGAATGATTTTATCTTGATGTGTAATAATTATAACTTCATCACCAAAGATAAAATAAGATTGATCTGCGACGTCATTGAGGAGTGTTCAAGACTCTTTAACAAGTGAGACGCGAATGGTTTTACGCACCGAAAAACACTAAAGTGCACCAAATTACCAGAACTATTTTCAAGAAATCAAATATGAAGATTGCATTGCATATGAACATGCTTCCATAAAATGTTCGTCTCAATCCTTATTTAAATCAAGACATAATTAATTTAATGATGTAGACTTCACAAGGGATTTGCTTTAAATACTTAGTTTTTGGAAGATATATGGTTTAATTGCAGCAGTATCCGTAACCAATCCATAAATGTTGAACTTGAACTATATGCCAACTCCAGAATGAAAACCAAAAATATTATGCAAGTCTACATCAAACGCAATCAACCTAATTTTCTTCGAGTAAATAAATACAACCCAAAATTTCATTGTTTCGAATCAAGTCAAATTTTATTTTCTCGTAAAATCAGATTGGAAAGTATTTAGTACTTTAGAAATTTAAAGGGTGCATGGTGCCTCAGTTCCAGGCTCTCCGGTTGAAGGAGCAGGGTTCAAAAGGTCGAGAAGTTCCTCCAAAGTGTATTGCTGTAGGGAAAGAATCCATTAATTCAATCTCATCTCAATTATTCCTTTCCCAACTCAAATATTACCAAACATTAAACTCACCCCAACAATGTTATTCCCAGCGGCACGGATCTTCTCTACGAGAGCGTTCTTAAGATTGTTGTTTGCCCATTCAGTATCAAATCGTGTCTTGAAGTTGGCACAGAAATCAACCCAATCCGGGTTAACGCCTCCGATGAGGAAGTCGGGTCCGAAATCGAGACAAAGGGTGGAAAAGGAGAAGACATCCACGTTCAAGATACGAATGTTGACCTTGTTTCCGATAATGTTGATAAAGAGGGTGGCAGATCCGGTAACTCGGAGATTTTCAATTTTAACAAGAGCAGCCCCGGTTCCGGTATAGTTTCCGACGGGAAGGGACGTAAAAGGGCGGGTATCCACATAACCGGAAACATCAGCATCAACAATGGCAACGTCAAGGGATGGAAGGTCAACCTCAAAGGTGGCCGTGAGGGTGATGATGATAATGTTGACTTCCGCAACGAGTCCGGAATGTCCGGCCAAGTCCATGCCACTGCGAGAAGAGGACAAAATGATTAAAAATGGCCTTCTCCCGGATATTATTCCTATTGTAAACCCTACTCACCCGTGGGAAGAACCCTCGTTAAGTGCAGCAACAGGGCTGAGAGAAATGTTGAAATCTTTGCCTTCAATATGCTCAGGATCACAGGCGAGGGGTTTGTATTCGAAACGGACCTCTTGGACAGGAGTGGCCATAGCGGCGACAACTCCGAGGGCGAGAATAGCAAGAATGGCCTTCATCTTGGATGCGGTTTGGATTTGGAGAGTAATTTACTGAGGACAAGAGATGAACTGCTGACCGAATGAGGGGAGACGGCGGTTTAAATACCCGATCCCATCCGCAGGACGGAGCGTGACATTTTTTTTGTCCAGGGATTTTACACAAGGCTATTATTATCCTGAAGTACATCAGGCGAGGTGTCGATAAGGAGGGGAATTTGATGGATGGATGAATACAATTAAAAAGTTGCACAAGTTGGCTGTAATCGGAATTTGGTTCTGCGAGTCAAGTTGGAAATTGTTAGGCAGGTTATCAGATCATCAAAATTGGGCGACATAAGTTGGACAACTGTTTCATTGGACATTGACAAGTAAGGATTTTGTCAATCGTTCGAGGCACTTATCGGGTTTGATAAGGGGAAATGCCATGTTTTTTGGGAAGTTTTATAATTATTCCGAACGAGGTGTGCCCATGATAAGAACGTGACAATATGTTGCAACTCATTTTGAAACAGTACCAAAGTCGAAGCTAATTCTGTTTGTTTCGAACAATAAGTTTAATCAAAGACTGATTGGTTTGGATTGATTGATTAAGCAAATTGCAAAACAATTGTTTACAACTATTAATATTAACGTTGGTCAAGGTGGACATATTCGCATCAGAAAATATGTTCAAACTGTACTCGGTGACTTCGATTAATCGGTATCTCATTCGCGGATAACTCATTACATGACTAAAGATCGAACATCGTCACAGTGCAACCTTATTCTTTGAGTGTTGAAAATGTATTTATGGAGAAATATAAAGCCCAATATGATTTCCTGCATATTTTTTATTCTGGCGTTGACAAAAAAGCGACCTTTGTTTCTACCCTTGCATTTATCAATTTCTCCGTTTTGTTCCCTGAATTCCAGCCTTAATACTTCGAACATTTATCAATCCATAACTAAAAGAACTTTAGCTTCACCTCAGCTTATGAACAAACTGTTAAAATATTACTTATCTTTTTCGACTGGTGTCTTGCGTGTGCAAAAAAGCCAATTTATCCCGATTTGAGAGTGTTACTCTAATATGTCTGTCACAATTCTAAAAGTCGTCATGCCTTTCCCATCCCTACCCTCGTCTTACACCCCCTATTATCATATCTCCTCCAGATAACCTCATCCACCCGAATTGTCCCCATAATACTCCGAAACCCCAGAAAAGTTTTCATCTCCTCGGAATCCTCCACCCACAGCTGCATCCTGCTTCTCGTCCTTCTCAACGTAAATATTGTAAATATTGGAGTAATGATGACGGACTGAGACCAAGCTTAAAGGTTCCAATCGCAATTCTGCAGGCATTCACACTTTGGGGACTCTGGGCCACGGCTAGTGTCCTCCTTGGAGCGTTTTACGTCTATTCCGGAGTCGTTGTGGAGTTGTGGATTGAACTTGTTGGGAGGTTATTAAGTTTGCAATTTGCCATTTTTCAAGCTATTTGCAATCCATATTTTGCTTTCTTTAGAAACCTGTGGAAATCGGAAAAATACGTCATAGACTACAGGATTGCTCAGTCCTTCGCAAATCTGACCTCGGTCGTCTTACAACCACCGATAATGTCTTGCGTGTTATTTGGAAGTATGGTGATTGAAATCACGTCACTCTTCGTTTTGATCAAATCCTCATCTCAACTACCTCTGCTGCTGATTTTCTGGTTTAGAACGATGGCCTTTGATTTCTTTATTGTTATTCAAAGCTTATTCAAATCCCTGGCCAGACCTTATCTTGCCTCAGTTGAGTTTGTGAAAGATGGAAATAAACGACAAAGGAGTAAATGGCTGGACAAGTTTTTAAAATCTTGTGCCCCATTAAAGCTGTCTATGGGGGATGGAAACTTTTTTGATAGGTGCACCCCACTAGTTATTTGGGAGGTTTTGTGTGAGCCAGTTGGTAAATCTGTTAATGCTGTAGAAATTTGTCACCTAATCATATTAAGAAATTAGTTATGTAGTACATAAAACTTCGGTAGAATCTTTGAATTCCATCATTCATGCACACTTCAATAATATGCGAGGAGAACAATCGGATAATTATTTGGATTAATATATTTACCGTTCTGCTAACCTAATCTGCATAAACACTCAAAACTTTAAATTGTAATTGTCTGGATAACAAATGTTTAGATTACTAACATTGACTAATCATGAAATCAACGCACACATCGTTGTCATTATTACAAATCAATCATATCATGATGACGTTAATCTTACTAATTCATTTTATATTACAGTATGAGATATATAAATATATTATCTTGCAATACATCAAATCCTGATTCCGTTCATTCCATACCCTGATCGCCTAGATATCACATTTTTTTGCAAAAATGTGCCGTACCCCCTTCCTCCTCCCACTGCTCTCCCTCATCCTCTTCTTGGTCCAACTCCACCTCCAACCCGTCACTTCCCAATCCCAACTTACTGCCGTATACGCCACAAGTTTTACAACTGGACGCTACTTCACCTCCACCATTTACGATGGTTCCGACTCCATCTACATTTTCGGCCGCTATCCAACCGGACCGCGTCGCGAACTAATGAAGTACTCCATATCCTCCAACACCTTAGAGTCCATCATCTCCACAAACCCACCCGGTCCTCATTACGCCGGTTCTGCCGTATCCTCCCAAAATGGGGCCATGTTCTATTTCGGATCTCCCGAAATATTCAAGTTCTCTCCAAACGACTCCTCCCTGGAACAAGTTGGTCCTGCCATCCAGCAACATGTTTCATACTGCTGTGCCAGAGGCTTCTAATAAAGTTTACATCTTTGCCGGCTCCAGTACTCCGAATGGCATCGTGCTCTTTGACCCAGTAACCAACACGGCAACCCGGGTTGGCAGTTTGGAGAAGGATTACAGTCAAGAAGTCACTGCAATCTCAACCGGTTCCGGGTCTGCCCTCATTTTTGGCAATACTCGTGGACAAACGGGTGGAAACTTTTCGGTGACACGGGTTAATTTGACCTCGCTACAAGTTTCTTATGGTCCAGAGAACTTTCCTTCTTTACTCGGACATCCCTCAGCAGTTTGGGATGGGAGGAAGTATATCTACATTATTGGAGGGTATGGCTCGGTGAGAAATGACGTCCGGGCGGATTCCATTCTCCGATTTGACCCGGACACCATGGACTTTGAGATACTTCCTGTGGCAGAATTTCCTGGACGAGGAGACACCGTGTTTCATGGGACGAGTGCTGTTTTTGTAGAAGGGCTGAATAGGATTTACTTTTTTGGAGGAAGGATGGAAAATTTTGTGTCCCCTGGATGGTCTTGGACGGGGGCTATTTTTTATATTGACCTAAATCCGGTGATTAAGGGAGCATGAAAATTGATAAAATATATTGTTTATCTTTTAAGTCTTTGAATAACTGAATTATGTCCGTAAAACATATTGTTCTGAGTGATAATAAATACACCATTTTAACAACATGCTATTAATTTCCTCAAAGTTAGGAAGATGAAATATTTATATACTTAAAAAATCCCAGAACCTTAAATGTTTACATTGGACCAGAAGTTTACAGTTGGAACTGCACTTAAATTAACTAACTATTTAGTATTCTATCCCTATTATATTTATATATTGAAATCGACTCCAGTCGACAGCATTTGATTCTTCTGTAAACTATTAACATTTGAAGTACAAAAGTAAATACTCTCCTTAAACTATTCTTTGATTCACTAGGTTTTAGAAATGCTTATTTCGATCTACATTTTAAACATCACCCAAAATCTATCACATGATTCTTGAGACTTTTTTGAACAGGGTAATTAACTTTTCAGACTTTTAGTTTTTTTAGGAATATTTGTAGCACGACTACTAATTAGTCAACCTCATCGCACCTTTTACTTGTTATTAGCTTTGCTACTGGCGTTGGCCATGGCGGAAGACAGAACGGCCAAAGTGGAAACCGTGTTGGCCATGGCTCGATTTTCTTTATCTGGTTCCTCTGGTCGTGGTTCTGGTTGACTCGTGCCTGGCACGGGAGGCATAGGATATATAGGAGCACCACTGGTTGTAGTATGCAAGGCAGAATCTGGAGCCCGTAGCGGAATCATGGGAATTATTGGGTCAAAGTCATCGGCATAATACGTTCCAGCCAAACCGTAGAGTCGTCCATTGTACTTATCATCGTCGATAATGTCTTCAAAGTACATCTTGAAAGCAAAAATATAAACAACTTGTTATTCTTGGAAGTCTTTTATATTGCAGTGCGTTCGCTCACCTCTCGGAGTTTGAAGAAAACTAGGCCCGTGAGGAGCGAGTCACTCCCAGCTTGATGACTTGGTCCAAGTCGTTTCACTTGCAGTTCATCCGCCAATTCTTGAAGCCCACCTTTCAGTGTTTTGCAGCTTTTCATGAGATACTTGAAAAAATAAATGAATGCGAAATTTAAACATCATTTAAAACTATTACATTTTAAAGTAAGCCCACTCACCTTAATATCATACACGAATGGAAAGAACATTTTGAGCACAGTAAAAAATTCATTCTCCTCCGATGGGATTCGACGATCCATCAAAATCCGGTACATGTAGCCAAAATCATAGCCGCTGAAACATGTTCAGGATAACACATAACTTTTAACTAATGTGAAATGTCATTCTGAGTACCCAAACATTGAAACATATCCACCCACCTGTGAAACGAGATCCATCGAATATCATCATTAAGAACAAGACCCGAGCTGTATAAGTACTCAGAAAAAGTGACTGGGTCAATTCCATCCGCCTCCATGCGATGAAATTGGATCCCTGACCCTTGAAGTAGTTCAATACTGTCGCTGGCGTACATATCATCACTACAAATTAAAAAATAGTTGTAAATGAACACTCACTTTCACTTTTCCATCCAACATTATCATTTTGTATTACTCACGTCAAACTAAACTTAAAGTTAAACTGCCAAGTAGAAATCCCAGGTGGAAGACCTCCATTCGCATCCAAAAGAGTGAAACCAATCTGAATAATTCGTAAACAATCACAATTCACTCTTAGAATCTGAAACATGTAATCTGTCGTGGAACGAAAGGTTCCCACAGGCCGAACGGGTGCGCCAGGGAATTCAGTGTCCTACAAGACAAAAAATACATTAAACACATCTAACTTGCTTCAATATCACATTAAATCCTTACAATTGCAATATAATTGAACCCGTTTCTAGCAAGGGATCGAATTGTTCGGAATTCTTCTCTCATATTGAAACTCCAAACGTCCCGAATCCCAGTGGAACTTGACTAAATAAAAAACACACATTCAAACTTTACTCTCTTCTAACTTTGTCTAATTCCTGTCCACCTCACCTCCCCAATCTCCACAAAATTGTTGCTAACATTAACATTTTGAATGCCAGACTGCAGCATTTGTGCCGCAGTGGGAGTGGAGCTGAGTACAGTTCCACTTCCGCTACTTCCACCGCCAAGAAGTCCACTCCCAACGCCAACCCCACTTGCGGGCGCCGCCATATGACCCGAGTTCATGCTACTATTAGCTGAATTAGAGTATTGTTGTTGATAAGGTGCATACGCCGCGGCAACTACGGAATGCTGTTGTTGTTGTTGCTGATGAAGATACGCTCCCATACCCATATTTCGCTGTGCTTGCTGCTGTAAAGGGGGAGGATGATGTTGTTGTTGAATCATTCCTAGATTTAAGAAACCAACAAACATTATTTTAACTATTTAGTTAAACTAAACCAATGCTGAATCTTACCCTGATTATACATAACGTGCGAGAGATTCATGCCGTGACCCGTATAAGGTGACGGTCGCAGATAAGGTCGTCCTCCACCACTGCCCCCACTCCCGTCCATATCTGTAAAGGAACAAAAAAAAACAATCAACCATAATCACACCCAGAACAACAATCAAGGATTGACTATTACTCACTGATAATCAGTTTAACCCACATGTGTGTATTTACATTAACAATCCATACCTGAGTGAGTGCTCCTTGCGGACATCTACCTAAAAATTAGTAGCACCAAGGACTCCACCCTCTAATTAACTAAAATTAACTAAAAATGGAGAAACTCCTCTTTGTTTATTTTCCCAAAATAATTAGAGAGTGAACGTGCCCTATGAATGTTGCGGGCTGGGAATTTCTTTGTCGCAGGTTGCTCAAGTTTATGGAAATCTAAAAATTTTGAAATTTCAAAAATAATTTTGGAAATTTCATTTTGTTGATATTTGACCAGCTCCTATAATTTGTGTGCACTTCAAGCCAAACGAGGGACTCTAAGGAAGGTGAAATAGAATAGTTTTATTTATATTTCTTAATTTTTATGAATTTTTACCATATTTTAAATTTTAAATTCCAAATTGAACTATTTCTTCATCTAAACTGTGTTGAAATTTAGCGACAGGAAGTTGTTGTCGGACAGTAAAAGTCTTGGTAGTAATTAAATTAAGGTCTTCTGTAAAGACTCGAGTGAAAAAATAACCTATTTTAAAGTTACCTAATATAAAGTGGACTACTAACAGAATAAATGTACTTATTTGTTAAAACAATTTTATACGTTTCCAGCCGTCACGGGCACTGGTGGTTGTTCATTCTGGGTCTGACTTGATAACGTTTTCGCCGCCTCAAGCCGTGCTTGCCTTTCTGCAGTCGCTGTAAGGTGGACAAAAAATGATTAAGGAATTAATTAAATCTGATAAATTAGAAATAAAGATTTTCAAAATAGAAATTCGTACCCTTCTCCCTCAACTTCCGCTTCCGTCGTCGCTCCTTTCTCTCTCTGGTTTGAATTCGGGCCTTAACCTTTAAATACTCTTCACGAATATCTTGCATGGATTTCACCACAAGTGCGATACGCTCTTCGGGATCCTCGATGCCCTCTACAAAATATTATGAAAAGTTAATTTTCAAGTTATTAAACAGATACCGTTTAGAAAAGAGATGACTTAGTAATGTCAAACTAATTATGAACTAATTCAATTATTTTCACTCACCCAGATTTGCATAGAGATGGTTAAACTTTTCAGAATGTGGTCGTTTTGCCAAGTTCACAGGTGGGGGTGGCGGACCTCGAATTGCTTCGTGGACATCAATTGCTAAAAATAAAAATAACATTAATAATGCTTGCAAATAAAGACTTCATCATAATGTAGATATACTCTCATCGCTTTGTAATCGTGTTTGCATTACATGATTGAATCTTCCTCCCAGATGCCGAACGAATTCCACGATATCCAAATTGTTTGGCGTAGTCATCCGTAGGACTCCGTTTCCGGATTAATTTCCTCTTCTTCCCACCCACTCCAACTCCACCCAATGGACTGTGAGAAATTGGGACTTGGGATCGGCCTCTGGCCAATGAAGACACGGATATTTTTGGCCGCCCACCCCCTGGCCCGGTTTTGACGGATTTATTCCGACCCGTCAGTCGTGGACCTAGTAAATTAAACAGAACACAGCATTATTTTTCGACAATTCAATGAATTAATACAAACTACTTACTTCTACTGTAATATCCTTTAGCATCCCCACCACTTTCTCCATCATCCGAGGATTCCTCTTCTTCCTCTTTGGATTTGGGTGAACTTATTCCTCCATCTCCATCCTCACATTCTTCTCCATGGGGCGAAATTCTTCCATCACTATGTTATAAAAAACATTCATTCAATAACGACTTATTCATTTGAGTAACAGTAGTGTATCCGGTCTTACATGTGAGGAGACCCCGTCTCAGTGGAGTAAGACGCTGGCGAATCTGGCGTAGAAGGAGGCGAATCTCCAGCCCCAATCACAACCAAGCTCTCACCTCTTCGTGACGTAGATCTTTGTGGTTTAGTGCCTCCTCCCTTCTTTGGTAAAAGGGTGGGACGAGACACGGGTTTCTTTTTGTCAGCCTTTTCATTCATCTTCATTTCCTGATCCTCTTCGTCTTGGTCTTCATCATCATCCTCATCATCGTCCTCTGCCTCGTCGTCATCCTCTTCACCCTGGTCAACGTCGTCATCCAGACGACTGAAGTCAAATTTAAGTCTTTCGCTGTTGCCACCTGGCGCAGGACTGCCTGGGATTTCCTCTTCACAGAGAAGTGAAGAACAAGACTCTTCCGTGACATCTAGGCCCTTGTTATTGGAGGAGGTGGTTGCTTGTCCACTTCCCACGGGTAAAATAACAGCCTTTGCAGATAAAGTGTAAGTAGCCCCGGCGGGCTTAAATTCCTCGTCCTCATCCGGTTCCAGGGTTTCTTGGGACTGAAGAAAGGACGGAGTTAAGGGT
>JAAXNX010002827.1:0-12259 GCA_036491905.1 Folsomia manolachei
GTCTGTAAAACTTGGAATATTTACGATTTCTAACTCTAATCCGCTGTAAATGGCCAAGATTGTCGGGAAATAAAGCATTTACGTAATTCGTCATGTCGCAGTTTGATCAATCCTTAAATTGACACCCAATTAGCCATCAATTCCTTATCACTTATCTCGATAACTGCATATCAATCGCATTGTTCAACTAAGATAAGCACCCAATAAAACCAGAATCTCGCACATATTTCCCACACTCATTCCTGACCTCCGTTCCAGAATGAAGCTCGCCCTAACCCTAACCCTGACCTTGTTGGGTCTCGCCCTCTCCGTCCTCGGGGACCGGGTGGCCTACGACAACTACAAAGTTTATCGTTTCATCCCCAAAACGGAAACGGAGCGAGAGATCCTCCTCCAACTGCAAGACTCCAAATTAGGGGTGAGCTCCTTGCTTCCTTTGGCGCCTTGCGCAGAGAACGTAACATTCTGAACGGTGGCGTTACTTGTAGGTCATGTTTTGGAAAGGTGTGAAGAGCGTCGGACAACCTGTGGATATCATGGTCCCACCCCATCTTCAGAATGACTTGATTCAAAGCTTATCCGCTCGGGAGAACATGTCCGTCTCCGTTTTTGTGGAGGATGTCCAAAAACTTGTGGAGAAAGAGGCCGCGACAATTCTAGGACCTGGATTGAGGCTGGATTGGAACTCTTATGGAACTCTGGATGCTGTAAGCAAGGGAGTTATCCTGGAAATTTGGGAATATTTTGTAAAATAACATGTTTCTTGCAGATTTACACCTTCCTAGATGAGCAAGCGGACGCGTCCAGCTTTGCTGAGGTGAGAAATTTAATGAATTTATTGCAAATTGGTCAATTTTTGATGACAAGAATCATCCTTTGCTCAGGTCATCTCAATCGGGACAAGTTTTGAAGGGAGGGATCTCAAAGTTATGAAGATTTCCAAGTCCGGAGAGACCAAGCCAGCCATTTGGTATGATGCCAGTAAGTTTCATGACCAAGTATTTGTTAAATATTAAGGGATGACGTGAAATTGGAATTTCCACATTTTTACTGCATTTCAATCGATCTCGTTCTCATTTTCCATTATTTGTGTGATTGCCACCACTGCAAAAATCTGATAAGACATGATAACAGAGTAGAATTGTCACTTATTGTCACTTTTGTTATCCATCTCTGTTGTCAATACTGTCACAGATTTGAACAAGTTTGATAAAGATTGATTTGCAAAAATATTTCACAATAAATACGCAAATAGCACGTGAATGAACGACACTGCAATTAGTCAATGATTAGATAATATTACCAAATAATTCCAGCCATTCACGCCCGAGAATGGATTTCCGGAGCGACCTGCACCTACGTGGTAAATGAGCTCCTTAACTCTGTCGACCCTGCTATTGTGGCGCTAACAGAAGACTTTGATTGGTATGTTATGTGTGTCGCCAATCCAGATGGGTAAGTACGCAATAAAAGCCAAGCCAATCATAACTTATCATTGATAAGCTCATAATCCATTGAAACTCTTACTTTATTCCGGTACAGATACGTCTACACCCACACCACGGACCGGTTAGTTTTGATAACTTCAAATAACATCATCTTATCAATAATGTGCTAATTTTGGTCATATGCAGCATGTGGCGAAAGACTCGCTCCAACACGGACAGTCCTCTAGGATGCCGTGGTAAGTAATCGCGTCAATTTCTCCCAATATTAGGAACTGGTGACCTTTTCAAGCCCAAAATCTGTGCAGGAGCCGACCCCAACCGGAACTGGGGCTACGAATGGAACAGTAAGATTAACCAAAAAAGATGGATAAGCCACATTTTTGCAAGGATAAGCCACATTTATTCTCCAAAATAGCCGGTGGCTCATCCAACTTCCCCTGCGACGACACATTCCACGGATCTCGAGCATTCTCCGAAGTGGAAACTCAGGCCATGGCGGATTTCTTTGATATCATTGCCGATCGCTCCGTCTTCTTCCTTAGTGTTCATGCTTACAGCCAATTTATCCTGTTGCCCTATGGATTTTCCAACGCCAGATACCCGGATTATGAGGAATATGTGAGTAACAATTATACAAATTATGTAATTTGTGTCTTAACCAGTGTTTGTTTATCTAATTGTTAGATGCGGATTGGAAACGCAGCCAAAGTCGCCATTGGTCAGAGATACAACACCCAATTCACGGTGGGAAATATTGTGGATCTTCTTTGTAAGTGGAATTCGGAGCGTTCGGTGGTCAAGATTTTATTTTACCCGACAATTTCATCCTTGTCTTTTTTTTAGACCCCGCTTCCGGAGGATCCATCGACTGGGTCAAAGGCGTTCATGATACCAGTCTCGTCCTAGCTTTCGAGCTGAGGGATACTGGAAGGTAATTTACTTTAAAATTGGTTTATTCACCAAATAATCTGAATTTGTGGCTAATCAAGCATTTTTATTCCAGATACGGCTTCGTCCTCCCTGCCGACCAAATCATTCCGAGCAGTCTGGAGTTTGTTGACGCTTTACTGGAGCTTGTACAACAACTAAGGGATAGGATTAGTCCTAAATCAATTCCTCATGTTCCTAAATCTTCTCCGGAGCTGTTGATGCCAAAACATTAAAAAAAATAGTTACCAAAAAAATCTTAATCTTTCAAATCCGACCATTTCAATGCTTTAAATTTTTGAAAAATTCCGAACTATATTTTGCAAAATACCACTTTTAATAAAGACAAAAAGCTCTATTCACTCTTATCCAAAAGTGTATTTCATATCTTTAATCCAGAGTTTGCTCCAATTTCACCCACTCCCAAATGCCACATTCATCACTTTCTCCCGTCATTTTGACATTCTTTCTTTGTCACCCGAGCTAAAGACTCTTATCTCACCTCACCTTAGTCAAAGACTGATCCAAGTACTTTCTCCGGCTGAGCAGAGTCAATTTTAAGCAGCCTCCGAATTCTTTTAACCCGTCACTCAATCCCAGTTCAACTTCCGGGCAGTCCAGTCTTTAAATTGCTAATGTTTGATTGATCTCTTTGCAATTTCCAAATTTCGCCAAATATTAGCAACTCCTGGACTGAGCTAGCATCGTAAAAGATACCCATTCGTCACGAAGCCTTCTTTTCCACCTACACCGAATTCGGTGTCTTCCTGCTTTAGCCCTTCCTCCAGCTGCCACATCCGGTGACACTGCCATGCAATCCAACTGCATGGGTTTCATGTTCCCATGCGCAGTTTTGAAACGGAATCAATACTTTGACTCCAATCCCGTCCTGTGAGAATCATCCAGGAAACTTTCCAAACTAGCAAAATTCTGAAATTGCACTTTTCTCTAGGAGTGAAACCACTATAAGAGGTTTCTACCGTACCAGGGAAATCCCAGACTATCACCAGCAACTGACGGAGAAAACTCGGGCTTTCACCAGTCCCAGGCTGACATTCTGAGGCTAGTGCTCTAAGTTTTCTCCAGAGTGTTTTCTCCAGGATCCAGAACAATAGACACAGACTGAGCTGGCTGGCTGCTCTACTTTCTGGTAAAAGAGTTTGTATTGATGTAATAATAAACCGAGTTGTTGTTTAGCCTGCTTTCTTTGCAGGCTAAACAGGAAACTTTTTATTTTTCATTTAAAATCCCAGATTACTATTTTTATCCCTCCTTTCTCGGCTAGTTGCCCATTTATTGCCAACGACAAGCATTATTTGTTATCGGAACATTACATGATTTCCTAAATTAATCGGATTAAATTCTAATATCAAGCTTTGTTTGACATTTTCAGGAAAATCGTCTTTCCTAATTCAAACAAAAACAAAACAACATCATATCAGAACCCAACTCTTTCACAGTTCCAGTTAGACCTGCGTCNACATCATATCAGAACCCAACTCTTTCACAGTTCCAGTTAGACCTGCGTCCGTTTGAGGTACAAAATAAATCCATTTCCGTTTTCATATCCTTCCTTCCTAACCCAAAAGGACAATCGAGAGTCTCGATTCGAGACCATATCCGAGAATATCCCATTACTGCACTTTCTCCTCCGTCCAACCTCAACCAAACTCACCAATATTTTACAACATTGTGCACCAATCGTGTTACACAATTGTGTCTGTATACTTTCACCACAAGCGTGGGAACTTTCACAGGAAAATGAAGCACCCCGGAGTCTTTTGTGTATCGAAATCCCTTTAAAACAGTTTCTCCAACAAAATTGGGCCAACTTCATTTCGCCTCCAGCTTAAAAATTCATTATGATTTCTTTCATTTAGTCCGTGAACCCATTTCGTGTCTGAATCCAGCAAAGTGCACAAAGTGAAAGCTTTCTCCATTGAAATGCTGGCAATCACTCATTAATCGGACATACTCGGCAATGCAGGACCTTCTTTGACGTTGACATTGATGTAACATGGTCCCGACTTAAAATATGGAGAAATTAAAATTGAATCTGGCTTCATACTCTGCAAATTCGGTGAATAGTGAGTGAATTATTTTACGCGTCCAGACTTCATTCCCCGATTACTTGAGGTTGGTTGATTTTCGTAATTCTATTCAACAAGAATACACGGCTTCCTTGCTTTCTTTTTGTGGAGAAACCCAGTTACTATTTATATCGGATTCCGGCACGTTTTTGCACAATAGAGAAAGTTACTCGGGTTTAGCTGCTTTCCTAGTAGGTGACCTATCCCCAAGTTTGCATGCTTCATGTATTTATGGCCATTAGAACAAGTTTCAGAAGGAGAAACATGACGGTCACCTGTTTATTTGTCCTTTATCTGAATTAACTTGCCTTTCACTCTCTCCCAGGTTGACAAGAGTTTTTGTATTCTTTTCTCTATCTCATCTGGAGCAGGGTTTAGGGCTAAGGTCGCTTCCAGTCTGTTCACTTAATCCAATTACTTATCACTCCGTCCTTATTTGTGTTGGGTGCTTGTCAAGCCAGCTTGCTTACTTAACCAGTAAGCTCGAAGTTGTCTTCATTCTTTAAGTCAATTCCTAAATTGTGTTGGATTTCAGATGCTCAGGATTCTAAAGTCTGGAACGATTTGTCTCAAAAGGACAAGCAAGAACAAGACAAACTAAATTTGGGACAAGGTGAAAGTGCCAAAATCTCAGAATCTGCTGTAAATTGTGCAAATTAGTGCAAACTTTTTAAACAAACAACAACTTTTCGTCATGAATAACGCCACGGCGTCACCGCCGTCCAACGGTCTCCGCACCGAGCTTCCAGCCAAATCCGTAAAAAACGAGTCCGGAATCTGGTCCGTTCTTAAGAACTGCGTGGGTAAAGACTTATCCAAAGTGACAATGCCAATTCAGTTCAATGAGCCAATTTCTTTTCTACAACGTGCCGCAGAGCACATGGAATATGCGAATTTGCTCAATAACCTGGATTCCGCTGAAAATCCGGTGGATCGGATTCAGGTAAATTAATTGCGAAAAACTTGCAATTATTGAATTTGCAACATTATTCGCAAATTTTTGCAGCAAGTCGCCGCATTCGCCGTAAGTGTCCTAGCCTCAAATTGGAACAGGTTAGGAAAACCGTTCAATCCCATGATTGGCGAGACTTATGAGCTACACCGAGATGATTACAGGTACCCAACTTTGATCTTTGCCAATTTATCTAGCGCCATCATTTGCAAAAATGACTTTCTTTCTCCGTAGAATGGTCTGCGAACAAGTTTCTCACCACCCACCCGTCTCCGCATTTTATGCCGACTCCCCCACATACTCCTTTAAAGGCTGGATGTATCCTAAACTCAAATTGTGGGGAAAAGCGGTCGAAATCCATCCAAAGGGAGTTATGAAACTAGTCGTGAAACGGTATGTAGTAAAAAATCCGGGTATTTCTTGGTCCCCGGGTTTCATGACGGCATTTTATAGGTTCAAGGAGACTTACACATGGAAAAATATCAATTGCACGGTAAGCCCCACAATTAAACCTTACTTGGACACTGGTGGGTAACCCGGTTTTCTCCAGGTCCACGGCGTAATTGTTGGTAAACTCTGGATAGAACACCACGGAACAATGGAAATTACCTGTGCAGAATCCGGACTCAGTTTAAGTCTTCACTTCAAACCGGCTGGATGGTTTAATAAAGAACTTCATGTCGTAGACGGCTTCGTAGCGGATGGGAAGTGAGTGCAGAATACTATGCCATTAGTTTTGCCAAGAAATTGGCAATTACTCTGTCGGTGTTAACACCACATAAAATTATGATACAACCCATATACTGGTGTATAGTAGTCCACCAAATAAAAGGGAAAGTATGTAATTAATCCAGTTTCTGCCCAGAGAGTCGCCTACTTCCTTTCAGACAATACTTGCCAACCAATTACTTTACTTTCTGCCCCACCAAGTTTTAATTGCCTTCAAATCCTCTCAAAGCAGTCCTTTGTATCGGACTGGGTCGAATCAAACTAATTTTGGCTGAAGCTCTTGAATTCATTGGAGTTGTCATTGTCCCGAAATTGTTTATTTAACACTTTGCAACGCCCTTAATTCTGCAGAAAGACGAAATTGCGCTACGTCTACGGGAAATGGACGGAAACCCTCCGCTACCTGTGACCTAGACTCGTATGAGGAGTATATGAAGGCGAACGCACATAAGTTCAGGTAAGGAATTGTGCGAAAACCAATGTCATACATTTTTAACCCATTTTTCAATGAAACCGCATAAATTTCGGGTAAAAACACTGCAAAGCCGTAAATAAATAAGTAACTCTTTGGAACGAGACAAGGAGAAAGTAGGCTTTTGCCTGGAATTACGTGTCACAGTGAAATATTGCAGAAACAAATAATTGCCAAAGTTTCAAGGCTCCTTCACCACTTGAGTAAGTGGCGTCTAGGAGTTTTGATGGAGTTTTAAGGTAGTAAATTGCAAAAGGATCATAAACTATCTCACATTTCTCCAGTTTGCAAAAAATTCGCAATCCAAAATGTAATTGATGCCCAACTAAAATGCCAGTTTTGTAATTTTTGATGTTTAAGTTTCATAATTAAGCAAAGATTTGTTTGTCACAAGCCGTAATTCGCAAAATAATTGCACTTGGAAAAGGATCATAAACTATCTCGCATTTGCAAAAAATTCGCAATTAAAAATGTAAAACCAAGCTGCCAGTTTTGCAATTTTGGATGTTTAAGTTTTCAAGTTGAGCGAAGATCTGATTTTTTGTCTTGCAAAATATTTAAACCACCATCTAATTTTGCACGTGCAATTTTATCCGCAGACTGGGCGAGCCAAGTTCCGACCTTAGTAAGAAGTCTCCCGTACTAAGTCCTATCCCAGGAAAGAAGATATTTGCCAAAATTTAACTCACTCTCTTTGGGCAAATCATTCAGCACCAGTGTGGACGTAAGGGACATAAATTACTTTGCCATTTTTGCACGCTTTACCCTTTGGATTATTGCAAATTTTAATCTAAGCTAAAACTCCGAATTAGAGCACACCACACCCACCCATAAATTATGTCTTATCTGCGATAAGTCCTCTCACAAGCTTTCTTTGTCTGTAGCCGTCTCTCCTTATCTTGATCAATTTCAAAGAATTTCCAACTTTCCTGTCATCTCCTCAAGTCCCAGTTTTATTGATGTTTTAGTAAATACCCGGGTTATTCGAGAATTAAACGCTTCCCATGTAAAATCCCTAAATACCCGAATCCTTTGACCATTAAACGTCTTTGGTTTCTGGTTAATTGTGTATTTACCCCCTTGACTTTCACCCTTTGACGGCAATGTCAGCTTGAGGAGCTAATTTCTATTTGCTTTCACCTGCCGCATTCACTTTCACCTTTCTTCTCCCACCCGTATGCCAGATCTCAGACGGTCTCATCCCCGAATTCGGGTCTGAACTTCAGACTCTGAAGGCAATCTCACTCTGCAAACTTTTCAAATGCCAAAGAGAAAGGAGTTGAAGGAGTATGTGACTAATTTAAATGCATCTCACATCCTTCTCTCTGAGCCCAGAAACTTGAAACTTTCTCTCAAAGTAAACTTGGCTTGAGTAGAGAAAGACCCACATATCCCGTAAAGGGTGATATATACCCAGTTCCTAATGTGATGTTAAGTTATGCTCTTGTCATCATGGAAAATGAGAAACCTTCCAAATTACGACGATATTTGACTGGAAACGATCCTTTCCTAGCCCCAAATTCCTACGTGTCTTTAATCCAATTCCAGATAAAGTTGGGAACATTTATTGAGACAATTGTCCCACAAAGTAAGGTATCTACGACCAACCCGTTAATTTTGGCTTTAAGATATTTTTAAATACCACAAAGATACTGAAGGATGGTCATGAATTCATTCACTAGCAAACAAGAAACTCATGTAAAATATTGGTTTTATCCAGATCCACAAGTTTATGCCATGTTTTTCTAGAATCCCGACAATATTTACTCTGTGTAGGTGATAGAATTCAGTCCTGAATCAAGACCAGGATCGATACTTCATCCCATTGTATGGAGATTGGAAATGTTTGAGTTTCTCATCTGCCAAAAAACTCTAGTATTGTGCATTATAAAGAGCTTTCCAAGCCTGTAGGAACCTCGATCCAATCCAATATTATTCAGAACAGACCACCCATAAAATGAGTGTTCCCAACTTTTTTAACACAGTCCTTTCCAAACTCTTTGATGCCACTGACAGGAAAGTAATTGGATAATGGAGATCATGCCACAGACTCTGCTTTCTCTTAATAATTACCCATTACCTACTTTGTTGGTTGGTATTATTAAAAAAGATCCATTTACCACATACCTAAAATAAACCTGACTCCGAAATAATATCTGTACAACGCGCTACAAACCTGAATCCGATCCTTACTGAATTTCGGTTAATCAATCACAAATCTCGGGTTATTTCCCAAATGCCAGGTAAAAATCCGACGGTAAATTTACCGGGTAACCCACCTGGTAAACCACTCACCTGTGACATTACCATTTCTAGCTTCCGGGTTGATTCCTTTGTTTTCAGCCAATGCCTTGACTCTGCTTTCTTTTTGCTTTCTCTCAATTCTGTGTTTGTTTGATGTCTATTTTTCAAAATGAAGTACTTTCCTTCCTCCTTTGATCTCATTCTTATTTCTCCAGCCAAACTCCTCCGGCCCTGATGGAGACCTGTCCCCACCCCCTTCCGGAGATGATGATGACGCTCCAAAGTCTGACGGTGAAATAATTGACATCCCAAATTCAATCTGTTTATGGGAAGCGGCTCCAAGGCCGGATCATTCTGCTGAGGTAAGCTTAATGAGGAAAGTATAGCATTTCTAGCTAATGTAGCTAATTGGCGAAGTATCATACATCAATTTACCGTTTCTCTCGAAAAGGCTCAAGTTTCAATGCCATAGATAAGCAAGCAAGCCACAAAACCTTATCCTGTCAAAGTTTTTGGTGAAGCTTGGTCCGTATTAAATGTCAATTAAAAGGATTCAGCTTATCCCGTTTTGTAGCATAACTTCAGCTCTAACGAGCTCAACTATACTCACTTAATACCCATCCAAATAACTTTTTAAAATAGAAACAAACACGACCTTTAGACAGATTTTTTTACAATCCAGAAACTGGGTTAGTTACAATACCACATGGAACCTGGTGACATAGTTCTTCTATTTCTGGACAAGTTTCCTTCTGCTTTCTAAACTTTCTCTCGGGATTCTAACCACTTTGTGCCACAAAAGTATTATATGCCCGAGCTAAGTTGGCATTCCCAGAGTTTTCTTGTTGCATCCATAAAATGCTCCCATTTCATAATTCATAAGCTGCTGCCTTTCACCAAAGAATAGGAAACCAATCCAAGCAGATTGTTCCTTTCTCCACTTTCACCCAGAAATATCTCACAATTCTCTCCTTTCACCCAGTAATCCACGTGTGGCCAATCTCCCAGATTGCTTTAACAACTTTGCGAGATTTCGCCTCTCATTGCAAACCGAGATAGTTTTTGCTACAGAGTCGAAATGCCTTTTGGAGTGTCGGTAATAGGATTTATTTCTTTGTTGAGTGGTGACATAAGGTTTTGGCAGCCAATGGCAAAATCCTGGATATCTATTCATAGTAGGATAACGTAAAGTTCGTGTTTCAGGCACCGGCTGTGAATCACTTTGATAAAGGAATTGTTCAAGTTTTTGGGAAACACAAAGTTTTGAAGTTTCTTGGACTGATGAAATACTGACATTTTTGATAACTGCTTATCTTTATCCTTATCTTATCTATTTCCAGTTCTACCATTTCACCCTATTTGCCATGAGTTTAAATCAAATTCTTCCCGAAATGGGGACACTTTGTCCCACGGATTCCAGGTAATTTCGTAATTTTATGCGTTTTATTAATTTACAATTTCCTAAAATATCTTTCTTTTTCCAGACTCCGACCCGACATCCGAAAAATGGAGTGTGGCGACTTGGAAGGGGCCGGAGAAGCCAAATCCTTACTGGAAGAGAAGCAGAGAAAGTATTTAAAATCCGCTGGAGAAGGAGATTACAAACCCCTTTGGTTCGATAAGGTTGGAGATGATTGGGCCTGGAATGGCAAGTATTGGACGGATCCTCATCCTCAGCATGTTGCAAAGCTATTTTAGAAACTCTAAATTAAAAGCCCTGGAATTCTATTGTCTTTAATTTAGTATTTGTTAAAGATTGATTTTGTAAGTAGACTGATATCACGCCGGAAAGGTAACGTAGTTCAAAAAATGTAGGTCTGATAAATGATGTGATTATCAGGACAAACCAATTCGTGTAGCCAAAGCTTAGGTACAATCAGAAATTGTCACAATGTAAACTAATATCAGATGAAAAACTAGAATTCAAAATTGACAACAAAAATTAGTTTTTTATTGCAATCCACAAAATAAGCGACTGCTCCATGCAAAGCAATACTTAAATCTAGCTGCGAAATTCTATAATTTTATTTCCTAAAACATGAATTTGTCGAAATTTGCGCAAGCATGGCGTCAACACTATAAATTTGCAACTCTGCAGATAATTTAGTTATCAAAATAGATTGCATGTCGGAAAAGCCATTATAATCATACCACTTTTCGGGATCTTGTGATCCAGAAACATTCAAAACAAGTTCCTGGCTTTTAAGAAACACACAGAATAATTGGATAACCAGTTAACATTACCCGTAGAGGCTGAATCTAGTACAATACCAAAAAAATACGGTTTACAAACGCTTTAAAAATGTCCTACAACTACCTGTCCATCTATCTAAATACTATTTAAGGTACAAGTAAATTTGTATTGACGAGATAACTATTTATATGTACACACATCCCACGAATTAGAATTTATACTTATAAAATGTTAACTACACATTTTTTATGCTGATGCTACCGCTAATAAAAATGAATTTATAACAAATTCTATTCAATTTACATGAAATATCTTTGCCAAACAGACACAGTTTCGAATGTTAAATTAAGCTTCAGGCACATTTTGAATAATTGAATAATTTTAAAACTTATTGCATTCTCAGTCATTGTTTAACAATGCATGTAACAATGCTCACAAGCCTTTGTCAGTTTGGCACATTTCATCTCCACAACTCAGCTATTATTTACTTTACCAAAGACTAAATCAATATTGACAATAATCAACCTTGTAGTTTATGAAGTACATGCATCCCAATATTCTTATCCTGCATAGATTCTCACATACAATTGGACACAGGTGTATAATAGCACAAATAATGTCAAGCCTAACTTTAGCAAACTTTTATAAGCTCTCTTTTAAAGTGGTCATTTTTTATATGCAATTGGTTTCAAGTTGTGGTCATCCTTTGATCAATTCGTCTTAAATTCCTTAATATTTCGTATTGTCCCATAATTACAGGAAGACACGCAACTCAAGTTCCTCCTTTAATCATGTTCATGTTCACCCTCTCTGCGTGTCTTTAGACTGGATTTGTCCTGTACAACTTGTCCAATCTAATATTTAGTTGGTTTCACTTAGAATTGATTGTTTAGCTTTTTTATAACGGGTTATATATATTCTTCCATTCCGTGTATGTCATGAAGCCACGCGAAGGAAGTGTCCACCCTTCCTTTGTCCATCTGCCTGGAGTTTCCAGCCTGGAAATTTGTAGGACTGGATAAAAACATGGAAAATAATGTAATCCGACCTTAGTTGCGTGTAACATGTGTACCTGATAAGATCACGAGTTATATAAAAGGGTAAAAATTTGCTGTTTAAACAAAATATACAAGAAAGTCTGGCTCTTACTCTACAATTTCACGTGAAACATTGTGATGCATAATATTTAAAGTGTTGTAACTG
>JAAXNX010002828.1:0-12257 GCA_036491905.1 Folsomia manolachei
TCCAAATCATGTACTCAGCCTAGTTTGTATTTTTAAGTTATTGAAATTTAATACCAGAGACTAATTAAAAGAACAAAATGTCTTATATTCCCGATAAAACATTCATGACAGGAGTAGAAGTGTACCAATGACGCATGCCAAGTTACATACGTGTGTAATGCAAGTTGTTTTGGGAGCAAGTAATAGCACCAGGGATATTCAATGAACAATTTACTATAACCCATATACGCACGTACTAAAAAAAAACGCTGTTTTATTATTCAATCTTTGATGTATGGATTCAAAAGTCATAATTTACTGAAATTGAAGCCGAGATGAATGAATAAGAGTAATTGGGTCATTCGCTTTCGCTTAAAAAAATAAATCTTTGATCCAAAATTCAAAGGTCATTATTTACCTTTGACCAAAGGTCTTGTGGTTCATGGCACATATTTATTACTATTACGTCAAAAAAACTTCTCACAGGAAGAATATTAAAGTAACTCTTGAGTATTTCTGGAATATCATGCGTATATGCTGGTCCCTGCCCCTGTTAACACCACCAAACAACTTACCTATGAAATGTAAAGGAAGCAAAATTAGCAAGGCGTCAAAACGAAGTGCGCTGAGTTGGAAAAATCCCAAACTCAAGGCACCCATCAGTGGCCAAGTTCAATGTTGCGGAATATTTTACTCTCTTAAAGAACCAAAAGGCATCTGAGCGTGCCATACAATCTCTCAAGGGGATCTTCTTCTGAGCTGTCCAAGGGCTCCCTGTCTGGATTTGGCTCATTTCTTCAGTCTACTAATGCTAATTGTTGGTGATACAATCGCCAGTAATTACCAAACCATGCAACCGACTTCCACAATTGAGACTGTGCACAAATAATAGCAGTTGCTGGAGTATAGTGCAAAGACGCCGGATGGGTCGAATAGTGTTTATATGATGCCTGTCTTGAAATTGACGGCTTCCTTTCTTAATTTTGGCAACAAAGATCATTGAATTGATGAAAAATGCAAAGTAAGGTTATTTCCATGATAAGTCCAGGATTAGGGATTGAGTTGATTAAAGTTAAATGGATATTTAGTCATAATCACAACTCCATGCAGCCAGTTTTATAATCTTTTGAGAAGTTAATTATATTTTTGAAAATCGTATTGATTTCTTGTTGTAACACATTATTTTCAGTTTACCACCATGATTTTAACACTGGAAAGATTTAAATAAGTTTTGACAAACATGATTTTCAAGTGGCGACCCTTGGTTGGTTCAACCCTGATTTATTTGTCATTGTTGAGCATAATCTGGAGTCCTACTTCTGCGGAGGACGCCTCTGTCTCACAATGGTCTCCAAATATGGAAATCTTTGAAATTATTCCATCCCCTGATAACACAACAGAGCAAATCCGCTTAATCCCGAAGAGGAAGAATAGTGAAATAATTGTCGGAGAAGATATTGATCCTCAAAGCAGACTCATTATAAAATGCAACGCCACTTTTCCAGTACAAATTGTTTACATTGGAGCAGGAGTAAGGCACTTAGTTTAATTTCCTTTACTTGTTTTTACAGACAAAATATAAATATTCAAATAACAATGATTCTTATCAGCGACCAGAGTTCACAACCTTCACCAACGTCCAGTGGAGGGAGGATCCGCAAATGCCTTTAACCTTTGAGGCAGAGGCTTCTTTAGGTTTGCTTGGTTTTCAGGGCGCACTCAGATCCGAAGACAGTGGAAATTATTCTTGTCGATCCATTCAAAACGCCACGATTCATTCCTACTTTTATATTTATGTCCCTGGTATATATACAGATGACAGTTTTATCAAAGATTGAAGTATCCACTGCGAGTAATTGGTAATACTTTGTTGCAGGACCGTCTCTTTTTGCACCTCCAGATGATTATAATTCCGAAATTTATTTTACTCCGAAAGACAAACATGTTTGGATACCTTGCACAGCGGCCCATCCCAAAGCCATTGTTTCATTGCATAAAACATCAGCGGTGGGTGGATGAAAAATGAGGAAGTTTGGATAAGGAATGAATTTAACTGTATTTTGAATGTCACAGGGACGACTAGAGTGTCCAGCAATTGGGAGGAATTTAGCCGTTTACGACCCCCACAAAGGTTTCCAACTTCAACTCAAAGATCCAAGTTTAAAACGACCGGAAGGAGTTTATTTATGTGTCGGCAGTCAAAATGAAAATTTCAGGATGATGGAGTATAAATTGATTTCCACCACTTCCAACGAGTCTGAGAGTGGTTTGTTTTTTTGTATGATTAAAATCTAACTAGGTTTTTATTTAATAATTTCTTTGGAATAGGCAAACATCCTTGTAGACCTTCGCCATGCGGGCAAAAGGTAAAATAGTTAATTTGATGAGATGATTGTGATAATTTAAAATGCTTCAATGTGTGATAATGACAATAAGGCGGAATGCAGCGTACTAGATGGTCATCCAATATGTTATTGCTTCCGAGGATTGAGTGGAAATCCTTACGGAGATTGTAGCGTCAATAAAGGTCTGCAATTTAAAGTTTTTGCATTTTTATTTTTTTGCACAAATTCCGGATATGATTTCAGATCGCTGTCATTCTAATGCTGAATGCTCACATGGCAAGTTTTGCGTAATGGGGAAATGTACAAATGACCCTTGTCAACCTTCCCCTTGTGGAAGAGGTACAGCACAGACTTAAAAAGAATATTTTATCCTTAAATTAAATACTGGTGACATAAATTTTGAAAATTATTGATATTTTATCAGGTAGCACGTGTGTTTCTCAAGGGGGTCGACCACGTTGCAGTTGTCAAATTGGGTATGATGGGAAACCTCCGTACTGTCTCAGAAAATGTCAGTTTCATGGGGATTGCCCTCAAGGAGAAATCTGTTCTAGAATCCACTGCCAAGATCCTTGTCCAAGTAATTATGATAATATTACTAATTTATTGTAATTGACTGGATAATAGGATAGTGCTTTCGTAAATCTTAACTCATTTTTACAGACCGTTGTGGCACTGAGGCAGAATGTCAAGTAATTCAATCCGGTCGCTTCAATCGCACCGTGCTTTGCCTGTGCCCTCCTGGGACAACCGGGGATCCAGATGAAAACTGTTACGACATTGGATCAGAACCCGGTGGCGGACGACAGACTCATTGTAATATATTTTAAACACTTGACCATACTTGAATACATGTAATATGTTCTAAATTAATTTATGATACAGGCCCTTTCGGATTCATTGGCCCTGGACCACCAAACTGCCGAAGAAAGGAATGTAGTGAAAGCTACGACTGTCCACCAAACCATTTTTGTACTTCTGATAAGCGATGCATTGACCACAAGGAAGCAGCTGGTGGGGATAAATGCGGTCATATTTGTGGAATGAATGCCGTATGTCAACTAGGTCGAAGTGAGACGTCAAGTGCAAAATCCGTATGTGCATGTCCACCATGGGCAACTGGGGATCCACTGATAAGATGTTACAATCTCACAAGCACCCCTGAAGGAGGAGGGGACAAATGTGGGCATATTTGTGGGCAAAATGCAATATGTCAATTGGGTCGAAGTTCGTCTTCCTTTTCCAAACCAGTTTGTTCATGTCCCAGTTGGACAACTGGAGATCCATTTGTGAGATGTTATAATCTGTCCACAACTGCTGTCGCTGTTCCATATCCACACCCACGACCTCAAGATCCCTGTGACACTAATCCTTGTCCTCGTGGTTCTGTTTGCAGGGTGAAACGTGTTTATGGTCGAACATTAATTGACGTGAATGATGTAACTTGTGAGTGTCCACCGGGGAAGACGGGACAGCCTCCAAATTGTTACCCAGCCTTACCCCAAGAACCAGGACGTCCAGTTCCAGTAGCACCTTCTGAACCGCAGCAATGTTTCGAGGATCCGGATTGTCCTCCGAGGTTTGAATGTATTGGTCGACTTTGTATCTCCGAAGACGCCTTGGAGCAACCACCAAATTGTAGGAGACATTGTGGTCTGAATGCTGAATGTATTCGTGGCCAATGCATTTGTCCTCCGAATCTAGTTGGAGATCCACATATTGCTTGTCGAGCGGAGCGAAGACCTTGCAATCCTTCTCCTTGTGCTAATTTTGCAGAATGTCGGGAAACTAGTGGGAAGGCTGAGTGCCGTTGTATCTTAGGCTATGAGGGAGATGCCTTTACCCGTTGTGCGCCTAGTCCTGGACCCAGACCTTCGGAGGAAATGCCTCCAGGAAAATGGCCAGCATCATCACAAGCCGATGGGAACAGCAATAGTCCATTCAAACCAGGTTTTGTAGATGTTGAAGAAACTCATTCTCACAACCACCATCGATTTTCTGGACCAACCAAACCTTCCTTTATCCAGATAGGAGGAGGTGAAACAAATTTTTCCCCAAGGACAAAAAGACCTCAACAACCACAACATCATGGTCAGGATACTCCCAATCCAGGACTCAACTCCAGACCTAAATTTCATCCTAGGGACGAGTGTGACATGTCTCGCAGAGATGATTGTGGTCCACCCGACTATCAATGTCAAAGGGGAAGGGATGGCGTGGCAAAATGTATTTGTTCCTCCCTCCGATGTGGATATTCACCCGAGCAAAGACCAAACAATCTCCCGGATGGAGTTATTTATGGAAGATACTGCTCTGTCAATGAGGACTGTCGATATCCCGAGATTTGTTCCAATGCCACTTTGAACTGTTACAATCCCTGCAGTTTTGAAAATAGTCCATGTGCTCAGGTGGCATTTTCCGAGTGTCGCGTCGTTGATGGTCAACCACTGTGTACGTGTCGACGAGGGTATGTGGGAAATCCTGCGTCGGGATTGGATTGTCGGAGAGACTTTGGACCTTCGGAGGCCTTACTAAATGGTGTTGCAACTGGATTCAGTAATATTCGACATGTTGTTCATTGCGACTTTGAGAAAGGGTTGGGATGCGACACTCGGAGTGAATGTAGACTAGTGGAGGGACGGGGACAATGCGTTTGTGGACCTGGCCTTGTAGGGGATTATCCAGATTGTAGACTTCGCTGTAAAACAAATCGAGACTGTTACAATGCTCATGAATGCTGGCGAGAAGAATGTCGAGATCCTTGCGAAAGGAATCCTTGTGGAAACAATGCATTTTGCAGGTAAATATTGTAATGGCACAAAAAACCCTTGTTGCGTGTTGATATTGTACTTCTGGCATAATACATAAATTTCAATTACAGAGTTATCGACCATACACCGACGTGCGAATGCATTCCAGGGACCAAGGGGGACGCGTGGGTGCGGTGCCTCCCAAATCCGGATAACAAACAAAAAGGATTCCAGCTAAAGTGTGAAGGAAGCAGTTGCAATTTCTTTTGAAAATACATTTAAGCAAACAGGTGTAAGACATTGAAATAATGAAAAACCTACTTATTTATTCATTTGCGGTATTGGGCAATTTGCTAAATCATTGCATTCAATAAATCCCAACTTGCAATAAGTTACTTTCCATTGTAGTTTTTTTAAGATTTTTCGTATAACATCACCTCATCTTTTGTGACATTGCCTAACCTTCGACCACATTTACTTCATCATTGCCACCCACTTATTTGTTACGCTAGCTGCGACTTGTTAAATTTTGTGAACTGGAACGAAAAAAATGACTTGACAAGATTCGTAAGAAAGATACAAACTGCCTAAAGACAGCCATCGCATAGTAATCGCATGTTGAGTTTGCCAGAGCATAAAGTTGACATTCCATCTTCTTCTAAATCATCGTGATCCTATTAGGTTATAGAGCACCATTTTCTGAAGTTTGCCAAATAGTAATGAGATCCTTCCTTCAGAGTAGTATGTTATTACATAATGGTTGATTGTTGCTCAAGCTGCTGGCTTGTGTTCTCAGACCAAAACGGTAGACGGTGACGGTATCATTTCATTAAGTTGAGGTACAGGAAGTATAAAGTGCAAAAGCTGTTAGTTTGGTGAGGATTTCTGTGAGAAAATTGTGGAGTGGGTGCAAAAACGTGGAAAAGCAGATTAAACCTAAAGCTTGTGTTCAACAGGTAATCTGCAGTGGATTTGCGATTCATGGGCAAGATTTAAAACAAGTTTCTTGCCCTCTGCGGTGAATCCGGCTTCTCCATAAATGGCATATGGCAGACAGAAGAAGAGAGGAAGGATGATATTTCGTAATGCGGTTCTGCCAAGTGGATAGGTCTGAGGTATAAAAAAATTGCGTGAGACTCTTATACAAAGGATGGCAAGGAGTGATCAGATGCTGGTTTTGTTTGGTTAAAGGCTTGGATTGAAAGGATTGAACATTTTCAGTACTATTGCAAATTGAGAATGTTTAAACTAACGTTGCTGCCACTAAAGTCGGAAGGAGTTTATAGAAATTAAGTCCTCGTGTATTGGAATAATTTGGAAATCATTTGCATGAAAATCGGATCGGGTTACAGTGAGCAAGTAAACTACACGGAGTTGTGTTCTTTGTATTGAATTTGGTGTTGCGGTATAGTCAGCGTCCTTGATGTGCATGGATAAAATGTTTTGGTTTTAATTTCTGAGAAGTGTGAAATCGTAAACGATTTAATGAGACGATTTTCAGAACAAAAGCTCGGCTCCATCTGACACTTGGTGGCAAAAATTGTCTGATTAAAATGACTCTAGAACGGGAAGATAAGCAAGTGCTCATTGATAATGTAGATCACGGTACTGCTGAAGACTCGGAAATCCAATTATCAAGTGCCAGAGTCTCAAAAATTACCAATGTTCCCAACGACCAAGGCCGGTTTTCTTCCGCTACCAGTGGGGGTGATTTGGGGAACAATGACTTTGCCTCAGAATACGAAAGCTTTCAAAATAAAATCACCTTCCAAACGTGTACTCGTCCAAAAGAGCATTCTCCAGCTCCACCAGCCCCCTCGTGGAAAATGAGATTTTGCGACCCAGTCCATCGACGAGTAAGAAGACTGATAAGACCACTCCAAGGAATTGGTGGGTGGTGGAATTTCCACAAGAAACTTATCTTATCCTGCGTAATCGTAGTATTAGGCTCGGCTGGTTGTCTCATCTTCTTCCCCCTCCATTTGGAACAAGTTTCTCGTGGAGTGGTTGAAGTTGGGGATGGATACTCGGCCTGCTTATCTGCCTCCACAGTTACGACTCTCCTGTTCCTCTTCAACTGTATTATCATGGAGGTGCTGGAACGAAGGAAATGGTTCTCATCGGAAAGTATTCTTCGTCCAGTGGTAGGATGGCAGAGTGTTCTCAAAGTAGGATTTTGTCTCGGATTGTCTTTTGTGACGATATTCTATTCCTGGGAGGATGATAAGGTGCCCTGCAACTATCAGGATCCTCTTCTGGGATTGATTATCATATTCGCGATCATTACACATGCCGTGTGCAGATGGAAAAGTATTAAAAATTATAATCATGTAGTTAAAATACATGAATGGCAAAAAATGGTTTCTAAAATATTTACAGGTATTGGGCTTAAGCGAGCTTTTGCATTGTCTGCAGTTGCGGCAGGTAAATATTTTACTGATGATTTTAGAATGTTAGTAATCAATGTTTTGTCTTCCAGGTGTGTTTTTGAGCGTTGACTATCCACTCGTGGACCATCATCGATGTCGTGGGTACTACTATCGTAACACGGAAGAAGGGGAAAGTTCAATTACTTGGACGTGGCAGGTGCATTTAGTCTGGACCATGGCATTTGTTGTATCCATTTGGTTGGCTACGGTCGCCGCTTTCTTCCTGGAGTCGTCTATTCCTGTTCCAAAGGTAATCATTTTCGAAATGTTAACCTTAAATGCGGCGACATTCTAATATGTATTTAATTATAAAGGTGAAGCATAGTCGACTGTATGACTTGGAGTACAACGCAGTGAAACTTCGAGTCATGACCTCTAATGGAACAAATGGCGAAAATGAACATTCATATCCGGACGTCAACCGGTTATCTACTCATCATAAAGCTTATCGTTTCAACCCATACGCAGAATTTCATATAGGACTAATTGCAAATTCCGTTTTGTGGTTTTCTGTTACCACTTGGATCGTTATTCTTTCCTTGTTTTGGACTGAATTTATCCCAGGATTTGGAAAGGTAGGTGACAATAGTAATAAATATTGTATTCATTATGAACATTGTAATGCCCTCATTTGAATATTACCTAAATTACAGGGAATCAGCGTTGACAAATTACCCTGGCGAGTGCTCACATCTTTCCAAACATCACTCACAAATGCGTCTTCGTGGGCATTATTTTCATCCATTTTCATGTTTTGCCACGCCTTCACTTACCTGACAATATTAATACGGTCACCGATAACCTCCATTTCTGTGGCCACCCTAGGATTCCCAATAATTGGATTGTGGTGGTCTGTATTTCAGATGAGCACAAACAAATACAGTTTCTTTGTTTGGATGCCAGTTGTGAGTGGGGAGCTTATCTGTGCCAGTTTGGGCCTTTTTGCGGTTGGGTTTGGATCTTTTTATTTCATCAAGTTTGAAATTCTTAGACCTGCTCGGATCCATAAAAGACAAGCAGACGTGTATGCTCAACATTATTGATATTCAATAACATAATAGTTATTGTGAATGATTTGTAATTAGTTAAGGAATGTAAAGCTCTGGTCAAACCGTGATTTAAAAATATATTTATTGCATGAAATATTAATATTGAAGTTGGATAACATTCACTAGTTGGGTTTATTTTGTTATATTCGATCAGTTGAAAGCTTTACTGCATTTGAGGGGAACCCGGCGATTGACCAAATTGTTGTGATGCCTGAATTTGACCAAAATTGTTGTGATCCCTGCATCTGACCAAATTGATGTGATCCCTGCATCTGACCAAATTGCTGTGATCCCTGCATCTGATTAAATTGCTGTGATCCCTGCATCTGACCAAATTGC
Source organism: Folsomia manolachei (assembly GCA_036491905.1). Lineage (NCBI taxonomy): Eukaryota > Metazoa > Arthropoda > Collembola > Entomobryomorpha > Isotomidae > Folsomia > Folsomia manolachei. Next base: position 8,892 of record JAAXNX010002828.1, read on the forward strand.
TGTGATCCCTGCATCTGATTAAATTGCTGTGATCCCTGCATTTGACCAAATTGCTGTGATCCCTGCATTTGAGGTGATCCCTGCATTTGATTAAATTGGGGCGATCCCTGCGATTGACCAGATTGATGTTCTGGTGATCCCTGCCACTGATCAAACTGAGTTCCTACTGATTCTTGCTGCATTTGACCGAATTCTGTTCCACAGTATTCGGACTGCTGCTCAGGATATGAACACTCATCTCCACCAGGACATGTATCCCGACAAACCAAGATTGGATCATTTGTATTTAAGACTCTCAAATCCCCTTCAATTTCCTTGAACTGCTGTTCTAAGTCATCTTTCGCCTGATCCACTCCATCACTGATGTAAGATGGAAGCTGACAATATGCCTGGTTCAGCTCTTCCCAGCGACATTTGAGTCTCTTAAAATTCAAAGAAATGAACACTTGAATTTTTTGACAATTTAAAATTCTGTCAAATAAATAATTGTACTCACATTAATAAGATAACTTCGTTCACAGTGGTCCATGAGTCTGTAATTTGGTGGGATTTCGTTCGCCTCCATTTCTCGCTTAAGATATTGATCCTCGCAATACAATTCCCATTTGCGTCTATAAATGTATTCTGGAACGCGACCAAATCCTGGTTGAAGGATAAGCGGAGCATCACTCAGGTCGACGAGGTGAGATTCACATCCACACCCATTCTCATTTCGGTAGCATCGTTTCGTTCGACGATGTGGCATTCGGATGACATGCAAAGCGTTTTCTTGAATGAAATCTCGTTCACCTCGACAAACCTTGGGAAGCGTGGGACAGAGGCCGAGACGCTTTCGACGTTCTTCACAATTGACATCGACTCGCTCTCTGAGGTCTCTGTGACAGTTCCGCAGAGCTAGCAATGTCAAGATACCATTACTGGCTATATACGTGGTTAATTAGTATGCAGTAAGATAATGCAACTAACAACTAACCAAAACGATCAAGGAATACTGGAGGGTATCCACTGTATTTTTTTAAGAAATATTCTGGTCTCTCAGCTAAATATTCTTTGGGAGGCTAAAGAACACAGACAGGGTTTGCATGAGTAAAAAGTTTACAAAGCTTAGAGTTTACATCATATCTCATATCTCACGCCTATTGTTGAATAGCATCCGGATTTCTGACTCCACATGTCCACTCGTACTTTCCTTGCGAAACGAAGATCGATACCTAAAATATTGTGAGATAATTATTAGCACGGTAAATCTAGCTAGGATGTGTGTTGGTGTTGTAAAATTGTATGTAATTACCTGGATGCCTGGTTATTCCCGCATGGAGGATAAACGGACTCATCCAGATCATCCGAGCACCTCTGAAAACCTTCCATCCTCCGGGTCGAGATATTTGACAAAACTGATGATTACAAAACTCGCAAAGGCCCCCTTCGACTTAAACTCACATCATATGCACCTCGCGTCAAACACGCTACAGTTCCCCAGAGGAAATCTTGTATAGTAGCATTTTTTTCTTGCGTGTACTTGGTTACGTTTTTCTTTTCTTTTCATTTTGGGAAAAAAGTAGCTTGGAAAGTTGGAAAGAAATAAAAATCCTATGAAATGGAGGAATTCGAAAAAATTATCCAATCCATGATATTACCCATCATGTCCGGAGGGGAGAGGCTGTCATTCACGGAGGCGTTGTCCTTCATGTTTCTTATGGTTTATGGGGTCGCAGCAACCTTATCCGTGGTAGGAACCATTGTTATCGGAACTATTCTGTCCTGGGGAACAGGAACAGTGGTAGGATACGTCTCAATTCTCGTTACGCTGTACTCCCTNTGTCATTCACGGAGGCGTTGTCCTTCATGTTTCTTATGGTTTATGGGGTCGCAGCAACCTTATCCGTGGTAGGAACCATTGTTATCGGAACTATTCTGTCCTGGGGAACAGGAACAGTGGTAGGATACGTCTCAATTCTCGTTACGCTGTACTCCCTGTTTACAATGCTGCTGGCGATATCCATCATGCTGATTGATGAGGACTTACTTTTCTACAAGGGATGGACAGTGGAAGGACAAAAATTGGAGAGATTGAAGATAGCCAGACCTGGTAATTTAGTGCTTATCATACTGATTTGTACTCATTTTGTTTATGAATAAAAATTAAGTTTCGTAATATTATCATGTTGTAGTGGAGTGCGATTGCGAGTACCCAGACCACCCCTTGAAATTGACACTCAACGGAATTGCTACCCGTTTGAGCAGACTCATTTCGCAAATTGATGGAAATCAGGTGGAGAAAATCCAGCTTTGCAGCTTTGAACAGGTGGGGGGACGTGAAGTTCGGTTTCAAATGGAAAATACCCCTTCAAAAACCAGACACGTTTTGGCACAATGAATGTAAAGTTTCGCCAATTCACCATCAATTCATGACAATGTATTTTCAAAAAGTAACGTATCAATCAAGACAGTCCTTGTAACAAGTTGTAAAAAATGTTTGTAAAATGTTATTAATCGGCAACATATTTGTGAAAATTCCTTGCACTACTTTCGCATTTTGCACAAAATTGCAAATTCATAATCTCACTAAAAGAACGTCTCATAATCTCACTCTACCTCAAAAATCGGCTCCAATCTCATCAAGCACATGTACAATTGACAACACTTGCGACAAATATTTGCATCTGATATCGCGAAATGTTTAAATTTCTCCGAGACGAGGACGATGATAAGACCCCTTCGAAGAAAGATGTACAGAAATCCGCAGGTCGTCAATTTATAGAGGTCCAGATTGGGTCAGAGCATCATTTGTTGGCCTCACAAATTCCGGTTACAGAATCCTGCACCATTCCAAAAATCAAGTATCTTCGAGTTCAAGATTTGCTGAAATCTCCACAAGTGGGAGGTGACCCTAATGTTAAGACCATTTTGGACTCGTCCTCCGATCTTGTCTCGGGCGAGTATGAAGGTAGGTTTGGGAGGTTTTTGAAAAAGTACAGGATTTTCTAAACTTGTTTAAATTCCTAATTGTGTGACAGGTGGTTTTAAACTTTGGGAGTGTACTTGGGACCTTTGCTCGGTTTTGGGGGAGGACACAAACCTCGAATTATTCGGTGCGGAATCGGGGACAAGAGTTTTAGATTTGGGATGCGGGTAAGAACAGAAAGGAATGTTTATTGAACAACTGAAGGAGACTTGATTAAATGATGTCAATTTGTCTCCAGGTCTGGCCTTCTGGGACTTTACGCCCTTGCAAAAGGAGCTAAGAGCGTGGTCTTTCAGGACTATGTATAAAAGTAGCTTTTCTAGTTTCAAAATATAGTGTTCTGCGGAAATCTAATTGTTATGATTTTGCATTTTCAGAATGTGGAGGTCCTCAATTTTTTG
>JAAXNX010002829.1:0-12255 GCA_036491905.1 Folsomia manolachei
ATCCACACCAAATATTCTGCATAGCGGTGACTATAATATTGTGATAATTGAAATGAAACTGCAAAATCAAGTCATCCACGCTCTGCTAAATGTGTCAATTGGTTTGACAATAATTCCTCTTATATTTATATAACCCCATGTCCGTAGGATTAGACTCACGTTGTGGTGGGTACTCACCTCAATTTGCTTTGCTCTGGCAATAATCAAAGTCATTTTATGCATTTGTACAATAAAAGGCATGGGTTTGGCTGGGATAAAGGTGAAACTGTAAATGGTGGTCAATTCTGGTTACGACTGTTAGCTACGTGATTAATTCGTAATCGCATAAAACCATCACCAATTTATACGGATGGTTGGCTGAATGGATGGATGGATAGGAGATCACTGTCAGAAGTCAGTCTCTACCAATTCCATCGTCCCTTATTTCATTGTTGTTGCTCACTGCCCAATCACAATTTAATGACCTCTTTCCCCTTAGATCGCTTTTGTTCTATCACAATCAAATCAGTCAATCAGATGTCCCTCGAATTTAAATCTTACCTTCAATGTTACTGGTCATGATATCAATTACTTTTGGTTTGGCTATTTGGGCACAACCTGCCGAAAAGTAAAACAAGATCTAATTTTATTTGTTGCATCATAGATTTTTCTGTTCAGGTGAATTTTTAACGTTTGTGATTTATAATTTTTAATGCCCTTGTCAACCTCATACTGCGTCGAAAATTGCGCTGTTTTAAATAACACGGCTGAACGAGTGTGCCAATGAGTCATGTAGAAAATAGTGCAACACACAATTAACAATTGAGACGACATGTCCAATTTCATTCTTTTTAAAGTGCACCACAGTACAAATTCAATTTACGATCGGCCACAGTACTTTAAAATTCTCGTAAATATACGAAATTGGAATAATGCTTTTAAACGCAATCTACAAAGATAGTATGCACCAGTGTCAAATGGGTTCTAAGATTTTATTCGAGTTTGATTTGATAGCTGAGGTGGTAGATAATTAGATTTGCTACTTGGGCGATTTTCTTTCTAAATAAGGTTAGCGAAGGGCACCTTTTTGGTATGTTTTGGTATGTTTTAACATAAAAAGGGCACGGTGACAAAGGTCCACATGTCACAGAACACCTAATTGGAGTTTTAGCACAGTTGATTAATAAGTTTTTTTTATTGCCGATGAGACATAGATACTTAAAACTTTGAGAATTAAGGATGTCGTAAGATTTACGCTAAATGTTGTCAATTTTCAAAATAAGTCAAAGTAATGAAATAATTGGCGTTATTACGCTACCTCGGAAAATACCATTGTCACTGACTTAATTTGAGGTCCATTCCATTATTTTAATACTTATTTTCCCTATCAAGCGTCAAATTTTAATAATTCTTTCAATTGTCGTACTTGTGGAGCATGCAGACGAATATTATTTGACCAATTTGATTGTGGGTTTAATACTGCCGTCATTTCATTACATTGTTGAATTTTGATATGATGTCGATTTGAATAAAATGGTGCAAGAAAATTGGTAGTATCAGTTTTCATTGGGTGCAGTTGCATGAATATTTAAGCCTCTTAAAGCGGCTTATTAATAGCATTTATTTTTTGCAACTTTTCATTCTCCCCATTGTCCTGCAAACTGCACTATTCGCAATTCTAAAGATATGTAGTCAGTCAGACTGATTATTAAAGTTAATGAAAAGAGTATCATTTCAAATAAGGACCCTGTTCTATTCAGGACTAAATCTTGAATTGGGATTTAATCTTAAACAACTTTTTTCAATTACATAAGATGAATGAATGACGGCTGTTATAAAGCTCTAGCTAGACAAATAACCGCAGCCTATTAATTCGTGCAACCAACTTATTAACGCATCGCATAATTACTGAACCCATCAATCGATTACAAAATTGTGGTGGCAATAAAATAAACATGTCTCGGCATATGTTGACTGGGTCTGAGCGGCTGTAAAAAGGAATTTTTCATTTGTTTAGACTTGTCCGACGACGTGCGATTATCATTAAAGGATTTCGATTAAATTTTAGATCTCATACTCACGACGCTATTTGGAGAGAGATTTTCTCATTATTTACTTTTTGATCCAACCTGTTGACCATTGGTTTTTTCATTATTGGTTTTTTACAAGTTTGAATGAATTTGGCTTGATTGATTACTGACTTTGTTAAAAGGAATTATGTAATCGGACTCGAGGTGAGATTAAATTGCTTTCCTTCATAAAGCAAAGCATGAAATTTTACCAAGACTCACTGAAAACAGGTCAGCATCACATATTTATGTAAATATTGAGCAAAATACGGTGGAGGACACGCACAACAAATAACGATGTTAATTCACTAATGACCAGTCATATTTTCCATTTTTGTTTGTTTTCGAAAATTGATATGTAGACAGGAGGAGTTACACGTTGATTTTTCACTGTGCAGATTTCTAAGTTATCATAAGCCAAGCATGGTCATTTTATCCGTAATGGGGTGCGTGAGATGAAGCGAGTCCATTGCAGGAATTGTATGTGCAACTGTCAAAAGTCAATTTGAAATCAGATTTGATAAGACATTCCGAATATAGGAATTTTTATTGCTCATAATGAAGCATATAAAGTTTGTTATGTGAAATTTATGATTAGGGATAATAAATTTGTGATGCAATACTCAAGTGAGAAATGAATCTTCAGATCTTTATAAATTATCAAATAACCTCTCCAAATTTCCATGTTCAATGATTCATCGCTCACCACATTTGAATTTGAGATTCTCCTTAAATCAAACAAAGGAGTGAGCAGATGTTCACAAAAAATTTACAGTTTGTCGTAAAACTGTTCGATTTTGCATTTCAGGAAATAATGTGCAATCTGTTCACATGTGAGTTTGGTTATAAAAACGGCAGGTTATTCATTTATGAGCTATATATCCATACTTAACTAGTTATCTATGAGATATTCCGTAATCTTGGTTGATTTTGCGTCGCTTTTTAAATTCAGATGACAATCCTTTGATGGCAATCTTCCTAGCAAACGGTTATTAATTACTTGTAGTAAATGTCATTTGCTGCGTGCGTCTAGAAAACTTGTGTGTGTCGATGTTCTCATGTGTAGCGTTGTTGTATTATTTTTGAACCACTAGAAAATTGTTGTGTTGCACCATAATTTTTTGCCATATTTCTGTCACAATTCTAGAAAAAAAACTGTTAGGAACTCCATACATGAGCTGATGGCTGTGAAGTTGGCAGTAGGTATCGATTATTATGCATACTTATTTTCTAGTTATCTGGCATTTTGTGGTTGGCCATAGGTATGACCTCCAATTTAAAAACCAGTAATTACTTCTACTTTATGTTACCTTACTTTACGTACACCTCACAATATTGTGTTTTTCAATTGTTGCCAATTAGTAATTGCCTATCGTTTTGTTATGGTAAATGTTACGCTGGCTGTACTGTCCTCATGAATGAATGCTTAGAGGCAAGTTAACCTCGCCCTCGTAAAGTTTAGCATTGTGGGAAGCTTACACCTGAAAATTGAACAAAGTGCGTTTTTAAATAAATACTTTACTAAATTGTTTAGCGATTATCTCCTGCCTGCATATTCATTCACATGTAAATTCTGTGAGAATTTCTCAGCAATTCCATGCCCCAACTGTAAACAAATGGCAGAGTATTGAATTGAAATAAAGATTTTCTGTTTGAGATCCTTCCCTCTCTTTCTTATTGTTAGTCTAGTTTACACAGATTCGATCTGATAAACGGCGTCCTCAGATATCATCCCAGGAATTGTCATCAGATTGTGTGCGAGAACGTGCTATCAAAATCCTATCGTGAGGCACGTTTTGGCACTGATTAACTTTTTTGCGTGGGGGAGATATCTCATCAAACTATTCTCATGCACAATTAAATAGGAATTATAATTTGAACTTCATTTTAATTAGTGCCATTGAAATTATGCAAGGTCCTGTTTTACAATGCTTAATCAGCAAATCTGATTAATAATCTTATTTGTTTTGAGTAACAATAAGCGTAACCTGTTACAACAGTTCTTGTTTATAAGAAATTTAAACAGAGTAATTTCAGAAAAGTATAATTTAACTACTTTATCAACGTAAATCCTAAATGTTGATTTTTTTTAATTAGTTCCAACATGAAAATATTTTACTGGACTGGAAATAACACTTTCCTTTTTCATTTTTAAGTGTAAGTACCAATCGCATTCCAAAGTACAAAAAAACCGTCTGGCATTCAAATCCAAATAAAAAGATCAGTTCCATTATTTTACAAAGTAATCAAAAGATGACATGCATGTGAGTTAGGGCGATTTCAGGACCAACCCGAAGTACCTCACAGATTGCTTCCTAAAATGTGCGTAAGTTTTTAACCCTAGTAATAATAGTGCATCAGATCCCAATGTAGATTGGGTTTGGAGGTGGATTTTGATTGAGGCTGAGATGAAGTACGTACATTTGCCTTCAGAGAAAATTACACATCACAGAAGCCGGAGTTGGTTGCTGTGTAGTAAAAAGGGAAAAGAAGCTAAATTGCAACTGCACTGAAGTCAGAAAAGAATAAATCAAGCTTTGATGACAGTCGATTAGATTAGATTTCGGAATGAAGTGGTTCCTGGCTTACATTGCATCCACCACACACAATCACGGACTACTGACTGAATTCTCTCTTTTCATCCAATTCCCTTTTTTACCAGTCTAAGGAGAAATGATAGATGCCAAAAACTTTGTTGGTGGTGAGAGACGCTTCGTCATCTTCCTGATCATGATCATCATCGTGTCAATGAGTGAGACGGCATTTGTCTTGGAAGGAAAAGTAATAACATTGACACAAAGAAGGAGAAAAAAGATATCCTCTGAAACAAAATAGTTGTGGTAGAAATGCACGACGGCTTCGATTACTTATCCGAAAATATGGTTGGGATAATCTGAGTACAAAAACCGACCTTCGAAGTAATAAGGCGGCTAATAAGGAAACAAGAATCTTAAACTTTTATAAAGCCATTTAAACGAGGGCTGTTAGTAATGTCTGTGATTGACCTTAAGAGTAATTCGTGTTTTGTCTGCCAGCGAAGAAATGAAGACGTCAAACTTGTTAAACACTTTTAAATACTGCTTTCTAAACATTTGGATCATAATTGAGCTTAGACAATGATGTTGTTGAATAGTTACGTAGTTTTTTTTGGCAGAACCTGGATGGGATTTGGAATATAAATTAGTTTTTGTGAGACTTGTACCTTCCTCGTCTTCCCTTGACTTCAGTGCCTTTCTTTTTCCACCAGAAAAGAAACGCCATATGGTTGGCTAGGGCTGGGTAGGAAGCCTATACCACCCACCTTAGTTAAGCTCTTTGCCTCCAAAATAAGACAGTGGGAGTTTTTCTAAGATTTCTTTAAGAAAACCTTTTGCTAAAGACTTCTTCATCCCACCATCGGTAATAGCGCTTACTAATTATGAACTAAATTGGATAGTGATTGGCATTAAGCTCTCATGGATAACCTTGATTTCGAGCAAAATCAAAGTGGTTATGTTATTTTTTCTTCTGCATTGTTTTTGCTCAAGTTCTTAACTCCTGGGAAAATATTTGTGTAAATTAGCCTTTGCCTCCGGCTGGACTTTGCTGGTTTCACATGTCCTCAAAATTATAATCGCCACCTGCGGTAATAACAGATGGACNACCTGCGGTAATAACAGATGGACGTTAAACACATACAATACAATACTGTAGATATCAGTATCCAACAGATTGTTCGTGCATGATCATGACCACGGCGTTACTTTGTCACTGCAAAAAATTATCCCAAGTAGTTCAGCAGGTGAAAAAACTGCACAAAATGTCGTAAAGGAAATGTTTTGTTGTCTTATATGTTCAGTAAGGTGTGACTGATGGAGTTTTGGTAAACTCAATCCGTAGTTCATGCGACAACCTAATTCTCTCGGATGCAATATACATTTTTTCGTAGGATATTTCATGTCATTTAACCACAGCTTAGAAATATTGATGAGATGCGATCCGCTGTTAGAATACACAACCGATCTTAGCAACAAAATAAAATGCACGTGTATGAGGTGGTTAGGTTTAAACTGCAGAGACTACTTTTTTCTGAAACAATTAATCCAGTTTGAGATTTTAAAGTAGGATGCCGTCCCAATCAGAGCTAGAAAGAAGAATTGGAATGTTAATGTTTGTTCATGGGATGAGGAGTTGAAACATCAAAACAAAAACATTGAAGCTTCTTTTATTGCTTCGCATTTATTCGTACAGCGTTCGTCATAACATGATTGAAATCTTGTCTCGATAAACCGATTCTGCTGTCTGACTACTAAACCCAAGCATTCCTTATGTAAACAGCAACTACAGGGATTTTCATTCACAAACAAAACAAGGAACCGCAGCAGTCCTTATACACGCATAATAATTTTGCTAGGATATCCAGTTCTTAATAGCAAAGTAAATTGTCAGAAATTGCTTTGCCTTTATCCTCCGTATTGGCTTTCTTTGAGGTACAAAGGTTTAACTACAGAATACAAATGCACTACCATTTCGTGGACAAGTTTTATAATGGTTGTGAGACTATATTGCATGAGACTCAAGTCGGATAAAGTATATGTGAGCAGAGTACAAAGAAATTAAGGTTCCATTCCTCCATCCCTCCAAGGAGATGGAATAGATGATCATATAAAATACGACGGAAAAGATGAAGCCCACTAAAAAGTCTTCGCTCTCTTATTGCCATCAATTCAAGTTGATTGTTCACAACACTTGTAATCCTCTCTCCCTGTTTTGTGGACTGGAGCGAGGAAGCTCAAAGTACTGCAACCGAGTACCCGGTCCAAGGGAACAAAGACAATTTTACTCAAGTTTTGTAGCTGATGAGATGGATGGAGTCTTAATACGAGGAAGAACTTGCTGTTGAATAACAGGTGCAACAATGGACTTTATTCAATACAAGACATTGCGGGGAAGGTATCCTCGCTTTAAAAGACTTTCCTTATTTTCCGTGAGCTAGAAGTGACTGCTACGCCTCCTGGAAGATAGAGGAAACTTATACCTTCAACTCACGTCACATTACATTTGGAACAAGTTCCCTGGTGCTGCTACATTAGTTGAGGTGCAGGAGGGTTGGCTTGCTTGAAATTGAAGGAAGACAGAGAGCCAGGTAGGTAGGTATCGGATGGAAGATGATTCTCTATGATGCACCCACCTGAAAACTAGTTACCTGCCTGGTTTGGTTGCTTCTGCCTCATCCACCTTTAAATCCCATGCACACATATGCATACATCTTAGGAAAGGGATAGGGTTGGACTGAACTCCAAACCCACGTTTTTTCTGATAATCTAAAATCCCATGCATTACATTACGTATGCAATGCACCGGCTAAGTTAAGCAAAGAGAACCAGGTAGGTAGTTTGGTTAGATAGTAGAATTTTACATCTGCAATGTAAAAGGTATGGATGGTAGTTGGTGTCTTGGTAGTAAAGCGATATAAATATTGTATGTAAACACCAAGATATGGTTCAGCAGTATACATATGTAACCACAATGAGTCCTGTTCGTTTAAACTGTGGATGATTTCTTGTTCTCCGTCTTGACGAAGCCACCACCAATATCTTCACAGGTATTGTTAAGAAGGCAGTGACAGGGTCTTGAGAACTTGGTTCGATGTCCAATGTTTTCACTCGCTTGTGGTGGTTCACCAGGTAGACACAGTCCACTGACAATCAGTCATGAGCTTCATGCTCGTGTTACAGATATTTTATTACACTCCGGATAAACCTGAACCTTAGTTTTGAGTTTTGGTGACCATTGGATTTGGATCTGGGATTGTTGGCTCCATTAACAAAACCAATACTTGTCTTGGGGACTTCATTTGTTTGTTCATTCCTACCTGTTCTACTAACAGTTTGTTGGAATTGGAGCAGGAAAATTTATTTTAGTTCCTGCTCTACTTGAAGGCTTCGAATTGAACCTTTTCAGAAGAATATTCCAATTCCAGTGGTTGCACAGTTTGATACGTGGTGTGGTGCATCAGATAAACGTTCTGCCTACATGGTCAACTATCACCACACGTACTCCACATGAATACATTAGACATTGGCATTCCATGTGGTAACCAACACTAAAAATAGAAGACAACAAAGACAATACGTGAGTGAGTGAAGTTTTAGTAAAGTACCAGACAGAATACCTATGCATCTGACTGATACATACAAAACAAGTGAATAATGAAGGCAGGTAGAAACGGAATGAAAATACAGATAAAGGGTTGCAACACTCTGTAAATTTTAACAAGAGAAACGAAAGGATGAAAACATTCCTCTGGATGGGAGCAGAATAAATTTCTTTTCTTTACCTCTTCTCGTATCCCATGAATCCGAACCCTTTGTGAAGTTGAGGTCGAAGTACCTTCGATCTTCCCACCAGACAATTAATACAAGTCCAAAGGTGTTGGTTTTGGATGGGAGCAGAATAAATTTCTTTTCTTTACCTCTTCTCGTATCCCATGAATCCGAACCCTTTGTGAAGTTGAGGTCGAAGTACCTTCGATCTTCCCACCAGACAATTAATACAAGTCCAAGGTGTTGGTTTTGGGTTGGATAACGAAGGAGGTGGATTCGGATCTGTCACGGAATCACATCTTCTATAGTCGTATATCGATAATTTTACGGATATGCCAGTAAAACACGATAAAGTAAAGTCGAAAGTTGTTGTTTTCCATCCTTGAACAAAGTCAAGTAAAATAGTATTAAGTCGATGTCTTTGGACTTGACTAATTGTGATTGAGACTTAGCCAAAAACGGTGCTTGGTCTCTCACATCGTGCAAGTGGTTAAAGTGGTGGAAGCCCAAATATAATATTTGCATATGACAAATGCCCCTATTACATTAGTGGGTGGATTAAATGAGGTTGTGCAAATTGAGGCTAAAAGAACAAAAATCCAGTTATCCAAACAATTTCTGATACTTATCGAAGAGTAAAAACGTGCAATTTTGTGTAAATTCAGGAGTCTCAAATGGAACACAACCTCCAGTAAGTGTACATCATATTCATTACCTTCCTCCCAGTGGACACGGTCAACTCCCACCCCAAAACAGGGGCCGAAGACAGGTCAGCAACAGCAACATTGTTGAACACAACATGAAGTGGTTCGGATCTAAATTAAGCGACGGCGGACCTCAACTCTTAAGTTTGTCGCCATTGTCTCTGGATGAAGATGACACCGTTTTCTTTCCTCCTTCCGCCCCATCAACTCCAAGCCAAGTTAAGCGTCGAACGAGAGGACGAAGTAAGCAAACATTTCAACTCAATCTCTTTCCTGAATTATTTAATTACTTTCTTCTCTCTTCCTTCACTAAAACTATGTGGTGCTGAAATCTTCTTTTCATAAAGTTAGTCAAATATTGATACGGCAAAGTTTGAGTTGGAAGGGTGGGACAGTGGTAGTATCAGTATTTACTGTGCAGATAAAGAACTTGGTTTCCAACGGTATCTGTCCCACTCAATTTTTGGTGAGTTCTCATCAGAATCGATTTAACCAACGTAACGTGGGAGTATTATTGTGTGCAGATGTCCATAATCCTTTCCTTTGCAGATTTATTCAATGGTATTGAAAGGTTTAGACTATAGGAAGAGGAAAAGTTTTATGAAATCAAAACTTAGTTCATGGAATGATACTTTTGCTAGAATTTTTGATTTTGTGTTCATTTGTTGGGCATCATTTCCACTTTTAGCGAATCTAACCATCCTCTTTCCTTCCGTCTTTTCTGGCTGAGTGAAGCCTGGAGCAAATAATCTATTTAATCTTGATGATTTAAATAGGAAACTTTACAACTAAAAGGTCCCAACTTGTGTTCATTTGTTGGGCATCATTTCCACTTTTTAGTGAATCCCACCATCCTCTTTCCTTCCGTCTTTTCTGGCTGAGTGAAGCCTGGAGCAAATAATCTATTTAATCTTGATGATTTAAATAGGAAACTTTACAACTAAAAGGTCCCTGCCCAACTTTACAAGAAGTTGGTCTCTGTGCAAACTTTTTCATCAAAGTTCATTCATCCGGTGTCTTGGTTTGGTTGGTTCTGAGCAAAAGTATGTAGACTAGGATTGCTTTGTTGTAGTTTCTTCTTTTCTTGCAATCCAAGCTAGGCATGAGCATGTTTTTATATCCAGGAGGCATAATTTGAAGGGCAGCAAGCAAGTAGTTTCTCAAGAAACTACTAGTAGCCCAAAGACCACCACAACCAGAAGGCCTGACCATAAGACCAGGTCGTGCTGGGATAGAAAAAATAGGAAACTTTACAACTAAAAGGTCCCTGCCCAACTTTACAAGAAGTTGGTCTCTGTGCAAACTTTTTCATCAAAGTTCATTCATCCGGTGTCTTGGTTGGTAGCAAAAGTATGTAGACTAGGATTGCTTTGTTGTAGTTTCTTCTTTTCTTGCAATCCAAGCTAGGCATGGCATGAGCATGTTTTTATATCCAGGAGGCATAATGGGAAGGGCAGCAAGCAAGTAGTTTCTCAAGAAACTACTAGTAGCCCAAAGACCACCACAACCAGAAGGCCTGACCATAAGACCAGGTCGTGCTGGGATAGAAATTCATCTCTGTAATTTGTCTATGTTTACATCCATATTTCATTTCAACCAACTCTAGAATCCTTGAAACTTCCTTTTTGCAATGTGAATTTTGGCTGACTTGGGAGTGGACAGGGTTGACCAAAAATCTTCATAAATCTTTACTTAATTGGAGAGAAATTAAATTGCAAGGATTCGAATGCCTGATGATGGATAGAAATATCTCAAAAAGTCTTTGAAATTTATAATAAGCAAGGAAATGTCTAGTGGTGCATAATATATTTAAGGTTATTTAGTTCGCCCAAAGCTAGCTGGTTGGACATAACTTTGAATATTACTCCCAACAAGTAGGTTGGTGTAACTTGTGCCAACTGAATTAAAATGCAGGGCTGAGTTGACACCAAATAATAATTATAATGAGTCAGTCCCTTGTTGTTCGCGAATTGCATCCTTATGACTCAGCCAAAATAAGAGTTAACACTGTTTTCGACTTTTAGAAACGGCATATGTCTGATAGGGGCCATTATCACTTCCATTATGCTTCTGGCATGTGTTTTGCATTAAATTCTGCAAAAATTGAACCTAGCCTTGTGCGAGGTTTCATTGCATATTAGTTACTTGTCGCAGTTGTAAATTAAAAATCGCCAAATGCCATTGAAATAGGTGGGTCGAAAGCGGTGGACAAGATTTCCCGTGACAGGACAGGATTCACAAAGACCTTTTCATTTGTCATTAGAATGTCATTTGTTGTTCTTTGAGTGAATGAAATGGGACGAAATCAAAGTTGTTGAATATTCTGTTACGAGTATCCTACTTCATCTCACTGTGGAAAGATATCATCATATCACATTTCAGGAACTGTTTGAGCAGACCATGAACCATGTTGAGGCTGAGGCGACAAAGTTTCAATAATTAAAAACTTTATCGTCCTGATTGTCATTTGTCATTCATGACAAATACTAAATAATTATGAAGGGGAGGGAAGGTGGCAAACATGCATCCCCTTCCAACCATAGAATAGAATTTCTAGCACTAAAACATGAGCGAGAGATGGTAAATCTGTGTTAATTAATGTGTTGAACAAAAAGTAAAATGAGCTTTTGTTTCGTGCAGATGAAGTTTCGTTGTCATTTGAGGAAAAGATCGGCATTGCAATGAAGCGAGATTGATGTTGAGCATAATGATTATTACGATAGGAGAAATTATTACTTTGTGGAGCAGGTACCCAGTTGAATGCCATGTTGAGATTTTTAAAATGTGATGAGAATTTACGAGTAGTTTTTATTAGAACAGTTTTTGTTTAGAATGAGCATCACATGTTTTCAAGTAGCGTCTCTCTGGTATTACTGCAGAAGCCAAGTGACAAGTTAAGTGAGGACGAATGCACATAATTACTAGTAATATGCAAATGCCGACACACATTGTCAAGATGAAAAAATATTTAATACGACTAATTTTTGGGTATTCATGTTTATTGGCCAGAAGTGGATTTTTGCACGTGAATATCATTCTATTATAATGTCACCGGTGATGGTGTGTGCCATATTGTAAGGATTTTATCTAAATTGTTGCGTTATACTTTCTTTCATTGTTCAATCCGAAGTTCTCTTGTACTCTGTTGAAAAGAGGATGAAAACAATTTGGCTCATCAGACTCAGATTTTATTTCTGA
>JAAXNX010002830.1:0-12251 GCA_036491905.1 Folsomia manolachei
CGACATAGTCCAATGTCGCTCTACCAACTTGATACTGAAACTTGGGTTGAAATTAAGCACTACGAAATTGATGGGGTAAGTTCATCTCTTTGTAAAGTATGGTGATTTTAATTGGTGATTCAATAAACTCACTTTTATAATTCAATAGAATGAGGTCTTACTAGTCCGACGAGCTTACCCACTGGAACTGGAACCAATTGACCCAAGGAATAAGGAAACAGTCGATTCACAGGAGAAGCAAGAAAGCCATAGTGAATCAAAGGGTGGTGATGAAGATGACGATATTAAAATAGAAGCTGAATACAAAAAGGAGTATAAACCCAAGTATGATCGATCTCTGGGAGCTGTTAGCGCATTTGATATGGATGACTGCGAAGAAGATTTTGCAGATCCCGAGTCTGGGGTAAGTTAATTAATTAATGACTTTTATTGGTTAAGAAAAACCTCGGTGTAAATCATATTCTATTAATAATTGCAGGAAGATGAAATTCCAGATTATAGCGACGTGTACTCGGGGGCCAAGGCTTCAAAGAGTAAAAAATAGAAATGAGTAATATATTTTATGACTAGTTTTATCAGATAGCAAGATTGTCCTGCGTGACAGAAATAGTTTTAGCAATGGGGGCAGGTATTGTAATACTATATATAATAAGATATATATTGTAAATTTACAGGAATAAATAAAAGCGTCAAATTGTAAAAAAAACTTGATTATTAACAAATACATTACATTAAGTACTTGGTTTTATTCTTATTATTCGCAAGGTATGGCTTCACGCGATAGGTCCTAATTACAAAAAATTAAGTCATGCCACGACATAAATTAAGGTAAATAAATGCATCCAAAAGCAAATAAGAGACCTTACAAACGTCATTTTGGTCTCATTTCCTTCGTTGGACGATCTGCATGTACTTGCAGTTAACCAGTTCTCTGAGGGATATTACATTTTTATTTCTACATCTTTAAAAAAGTACAAGTAGATCGAAATACATTGTCACTCATTTCTTAAAAGATTGACAATCAAATCAGAAATTTTGAAAACCATTCATCTCGCAGTTGTCCCCCATTCCTAAAATATCCCAGAGAACTTTTTGATAACCTCTTCTTCCATCCTATCCTCTCGTAATGTGATGCACCGTAGAAATTATAAAAAACTGAATTAATTGATCCCCAATCAATCAAAATGCTTTGCATTCATTCCAGACAGATCCCAAAAAACCAGCCAAGCCCACAAAAGCATACCGCACTTGAATTACAAACATACATCGCTCCAGTATCTGCAATTCACTTCACACATCTCTGGAGACTCCATGACCTCAAGACAGCGTTCTGTAACGGCAACAAGAAATAGTCACATACAGAAAATCCCCTTCAATCCCCTTGCCTTGTTCTAAATGTCACCAATTCTAATTCCAGAATAATTCCGTCTTTCCCTTTAACTGTTTGTGACACGTCACTCAAATCATCTTAGTTGTCAGATCCCGTCCCATTTTTTATTTCAACGAAATGAAACCAGTTCAAGCCTTGAACTTCAAGGGAACGGTTTAAATTTTTATTGCATGGTGATCCCTTTGGCAAGGGTTGGATGTCTTTAATTCAATGTAAATTAATTCTGATGCTTTTATTGTATTATTGGGAGCAGAGAGAGAGATTCCATTCAAAAGAATGTTATACTTGATACTTTGCATTATTTCAATGAAATTTCGATATACTTTTTTTTGTGCCAGAGTGACAGAAGAAAGGAAGGGCAGATTCCCTTACCTTACCTGCTCGGGACCCTTTTGTAACAAACTTTTGTTGATGAGAGGATTCAATGGGATAGTTATCAAATCAAATAAATTGTCTAGCATGAGCCAAAACTACCTCAACCAACTAGTTGCCTATTGTTTCTGTCTATGTACATGGACCTGGGTACCTTGCTTTGGTCTTAAACAGTTGCCTGAAATTTTGTCATGTTTCCAATATTTGTTACATATTTGAAGACAATTTCTTAGATAAGGTCACTTCAATAGAAGCCTATTTCTTTTGGGAGATGCTCAACTTTCTCAGAAAAATACCTCATTTCCTATTCTGCACAATAAACTTAATTCAAATTATTAAGTTTCCAAATCCTTTTCGTTGCATGCTTGTCGCAATTCAAAAGAAAGTGCCCACTTTTATAATTTGTTTGTTGCATATTAAGCCATTGGGTGCGTGGATAATCGCTACTTATTTTTTATTCTGTAATCTAAATACGAAAAGTTTATGCACCCATGCCATCCCTTTCTTTGAGGATGCGAACGTGTTGGATGTTTACTCAAACACTTCTCAAAGCCTTGGAAAAAACTTTGTTCCAATCATACTAAAATAATCCATGTTTACTCAGCTAAAGCCAGGAATAAAATAAGACTTAAAATCCTGCTTTGCATGCCCATTGTATCTGTTGAGGTAGGGCAAGATGGATGAGTTGGATAAATACTAAAGACTACATAGTAGCATTATCTCATGATTGCTTAAAAAATCTTTTCAAAATTTAAGTCAGAATTACGAACTGTATTCGGCAGCACAAAAAATTTGATTTTAAAACATTCTTCATGTTCTAACGAAGAAACACGCGTTTTTCTTCACTAACCAGGATAAAAGGACCCAACTTTACTCCATTATCAGCTAGTTGAACAACATATCATAGAATTATGACAAAAATGAAAAACATTTTTTCCAGCATTCCAGTGATGGATGCGAATTTAATAAGTGAACTTGAACTGCAATACACAATCAACCCAAACAAGAGTCAAGGTATCATTTCTTGAACTCGGACCAGTTTAAAATTCTTTGCAGGGTTACTCCCGGAATTTGAATGGAATTGCAAGTCACAACCAAACCTGGATTTGATGACTTTATTGCATTCCACAAAACTTTTACCCTTTGACACTGACATTGGTTGGGTTGGCTATTACGCATTGTGCTCCATGTCCGTGGTGAGGTTAATGATGATGAATGATGAAGTTATTCTGTTTTGTGATTCTGGCCGGAATATAGATATCTGGGTGCAACCTTCCATTTCCAGGTGACATGGTTGTGGAATTGATCCTGAAATTCATTGTCAATGCCATTGCTGTAGAGTGAGGAATGGGTTGGTAACTTGAGTAAATTGTCTGCTGGCTTATCCATCACTTAATTTTGCGAGCTTAACTCAAGTAAGATTATAACCCATTAAGTGAGTAGTTGAGACCAAAGCACGCGACTTGGAGGTTTAACTGGACTTTGTATTTATTTGTTTAGTAAGGAATGCAAAATACTGTTAGGAATTTTTGCATTAAATGTTGAAATTTGGCTAAATATTACTAAAACCCTTGTGCATTCAAGTACAGTCAAAATTTTCGATGTTCGTGCTTACAAAAATATTTCTCGGATATTGAGAATGACTTGAACTTGTAAACGCCATAGTTCATGATTTGGCGTCATTTCCTGTATTTTCCGATTTGTAATATTTATAAAACTTCTCAAGATTTAATAAAATTAATGATAAAATAATTATTTCAACATCTCCTCCACTTCCAAGTATTCCTGTATACTTTCCATCCATCCCGTCGTTTTCAACTCTGTAAAAAAGTTCCTCTCCCAACTCCTAGAAGTGACTTGCAGAAAATATAAAACAAATCCCTCCAGCCCCACATAAAACCTCGTCTCACCTTAATATTATTATTACGAGTATTTGTTCCACTTGAGCACTATTCAGCTAAATGTGCCACTCACTCCCAAAATCCAAATCCAATCCTTAATCCAAACCCAACATACAATTCAAGTCCAGAACTTCTATCCTTATTTTTAAAAAAAACATTTTTACATTCTCCGGTTTATCATTCATTCACCGAATTTCATTCCAATGGAAAAGGAAGTTGACAAGATTGATTAATAGACCACTAACTAATTACTTTTGCCCCATTGACCAAACCAGGGCAGCATCGTACACAAATTTGGACCAAATTCAGATATCTTCGACCCAGTTGATGTCTATACTTCGGGAACAATACATTGTAAACGATAGGATGGTAATATATAATGGAGTAAGTAACCAGCTCATTTCTTCAAAAACAAGTCTATTTCCCATACATTCACCCTTTCAAAGTAATTCATGTCCCATTATGTCCCACAAAAATAAGTTCATGTCTTGAAGACATTGTCTTCGTCCACCCGAAGGTCACTCATTCAATCCTTCCCTTACTCACTGATTCATTCATGAATATTCATTCTTCCCAGGTCAATTCTGACTCAGGACAGGATACGATCAGGATAATATTGTCTTTGGAATACAACTTACAAATATGTTTACTACGTGGATTCTTAGGCAGGAAAAGAGCAGTGCCATGAATGAATGGGACAAAGGTGGACAAATTGTTGTGGGAGTGAAATGAAGGCAGCAAACTGATACAACAACCCTTCCACTCTTGCGGTCAATGACGGTCGTAATGAAGATGATTTCTTGTCATTTAGGTTCTGACTGGATGTGAACTTGGATGAATTTGTTTCCCATCGCATCCAGCCAAAGGGTAAGGTAGAAGAGATCATATAACACGGAACAATAAAGGAATTAATGGGAAAGGAGTGGAAATTGGGATGGTAAGTTAATATATGGATGTGAAGCGGTCAAATTTTAAGATGGGAATGCTTGCATGGGAAAGAAATCTGTGACCGCAGGTAATGTATTTTCCCGATTTATGAAAAATTTGGAAGCCTTTTTTTGCAAGAGATTCAAAATCTTGGCAAAAGTCAGGATTTTAAAGAATTTAATGGCAGTGATATCTTGTTGAGAAGTTGAATAGAACTTTAGCCAGAATCTCAAGCTCCTTTACAACGTAAATTATATCCACATCCGGAACAAATTTGTGGTTTTGATTCTCCAAATTCATGGAAAGGAAAAAAATGACAAATTTACACAAGATGGACGTAGAAAAGACGTCCATTGCATGTATGGAACCGACCAAAAAAATATCCTGTCTCTTCAACTTCTCCACAAATCCACTTCTTTCTACAGGTAGCTGGAGTTTTGGACTTCTAAGTAAATACCAGGTATCGAGTATATTTGGGCATTTACCTGTCACCTATGAAACAGTTGGTGGCTCTTCTCGTTTATTTTAGACTTCAATCTGTGGTCAGTGGTGGGTGTCAAAGGTTTCAATGGTCCCTTACCAAAACATCTTTTCTTCTTTGAAAAGACCTTCATTTCAGGAAAATGCCACACTCTCCAACCGGTCCAAGTAGCCAGGAACTTTAGCAGACTAAATTTCTTACATATTCCTTTGATAGACCACATGTACCCTTATCATGTAAATAGTGGATTTTCAAGATGGGAAAGAGTTTGAATCAGGAATCCATTGAATTCGAGGCGTGCGACAATTTTGACCGAATCCTTCCATCCAACTATGAAACAAATATATTACTCTCTCTGATCAAGTCGTTACCCTTTTTAAATAATACTTAATCTCATTCCATGAAGGAGCAACTATCACTTTTTTTGCCTGTTCTCAATCCCAATCCATTTAATGACCTGACCTAGGATCGGGTAGTGACTTTATTTTATTTTATGTAGTAATCATTCAATTGGAATTGATGGTGGTCCTTCTCACCGGAGAGCACGTCATCCACCTCGGTTGGGTGGCTTTACTTGCCTGGATCACCCACCAGTGGGGCTACCACTGTGATTGGGATCATGTTGTATTTGTTTGTTTAAACGCTGTTTTATTGATTTAGTTCCATTTACAGAAGTTAATCCAGTTCCTTGGGATTGATACATTTACTTTGATTCCAAATTGACACCGACTTGGCTTTGGTTTCTCAATTTGTCCCGTTTACAATCTAAATTCTCTTCTTTGTCTCATGTCCAGAATTTTATTCTCTTTTATCCCACCTCGTATTCTTGTACTTACAATTAGTTGTCTCAAACCAGCTTTACTTCTAAGTAAGGCATATAATTATTTAGATGAACCATGAAATCTCACATTTAGCCCTCTCATCCATGCATCAACCCAAATTCCTGCTCTGCTAACAAGAATTAGTTCTAAAGGAGTATTAATAAAATAGAACGAGGTGCCTAAAAGAGGACGTCCCAACCCCAAAGTGATTAACAAGCTTCATTATTCTCCAGTTTTCAACAGATTTTCCCTTAAAAACTTTCATTAATCTGACAAGACCTGAGAAACCTCCCTATTCAAAACACAAATTAAAGCAGAGCTCATCTCGTCTAATTGCAGTTTCTTCCTCATCTCATCATTAGTAAATAGCTCTTCATTTCACAATCTCTGGACTTGCCAGAATTTTTACGGGTCTCTTGTAATTGAATGATTGTCTCGATAAGGGAAAGGAAAAGTGTTTTAGTTTTTATCTAAATTTTTCCATTTCATCCCTAAATTTTGAACCTTCTTCACTTTTAAAAAAGCGAAGTGAACCCAACTCAGCAAATAAAGGCCTTCTTTTGGACTCGCTCTATTTTTAGTAAGGGAACAAAGTCTGTTAAACAGACAACCCAAGTCACTTGAGTTGTGTAAGGGTTTGTTTTACAAAACGTATTCAAGTGGACCAGAGAACTAAAGGTTTTTTTAATCGTATCGCATAGATACCTTAAAAATGAGGCTTCAAGAAATCGAAAGTTTGTGATGAGACCCTTTTCTTTGGTAATTAATAGAGTCAAACACATTTTGAGAAGGCATTACTTTTATTTTTATCCGGAGAAGCTCCAGATTTTCCAATTTGATCACATTTATCTTGGTTGGAATTGAGAAAAAACCGTTAAACCTTACCGACTACCTTATCCAGCATTGGTTGGATAATAATGAAGAGCAAGTCTGGCATTTAATCATTTAAACAACTACTGTTTCCTTGTTAGACATCTACGAGGGAGGGATGGAGTGGGGTGAGATTTTTTCCAAAATGGAAAATTAATGGGGAAATTATCAAAGATTGCTTTCGATTTCTGAGGCATTACACAAAAATCAGGCTTCTTAAAGAGAGCCTGGAAAGGTTTGGTTTATGGGTTACAATAAGTAATTAAATGGAGTGGAGCATGCCGACAAGGTGGTATTTAGCGTTGTCAGTTTCACACATTTTTTAGATTTACAACATTTTCTAAATATAATAAGAAAAGACTCTTAAGGTGTTCTAAGCAATTTGGGGTAAAATTGGGACTTTTCTGAATTTATTCTACTTTTCATGCAAATAATACATGGTCCTGCAAAACCTTGTGAAATCCTCAATTTTCGTCATACCCATGCAAAAACCCAACCAAATCTGAAAAGGTGAAGTGAATAAATGAATGGGAACTTGTTACCAAGGCTTCTTAAAGAGAGCCTGGAAAGGTTTGGTTTATGGGTTACAATAAGTAATTAAATGGAGTGGAGCATGCCGACAAGGTGGTATTTAGCGTTGTCAGTTTCACACATTTTTGAGATTTACAACATTTTCTAAAAATAATAAGAAACGACTTGAAGTGGTGTATGAAGCAATTTTAGATAAAATTCCTATTTTCTCAATTTATTCAAGTTTCCATGCAAATAATACATGATGCTGCAAAACCTTGTGAAATCCTCAATTTTCGTCATACCCATGCAAAAACCCAACCAAATCTGAAAAGGTGAAGTGAATAAATGAATGGGAACTTGTTACCGATAACATAGACAAACTCGCATCTGCATCTGCAATACACTTATTTGTATCCATTCAACTCAAGTCTCCAGTCCCTTCAAAAAATGAGATCTTGATCTGATTGTTCCATTTGATAAGTGCTTGCCCACAAAAACAAAAATACAAAACCTACCACCACACATTTACAATTGAACAGTCTTGTCGGTGAGTTTGGTTACCAAACTTTGGTTACCTGAGTCCATCCCCAGTTGACTATGTTCTCCTGTGGTCCGATTGAATATTATTTTTCTGATTTTATCTCATTCTGCCCTCCTATGAATTCACATCTACAGCTTAGTCCGACCTACCTTAGCAGTTATTAATTAATTATTTATTATTGGACCATCCATCCATCTCCATTTCTTCCGCCTCTTACCCCACCAGTTCCTTAGTGTGCTTACGTTACTTGACTACAGGATTCAGATTTAGATCTCTAAAATAATCAAGGTTTACTCAATCCAGCACATTGCCAAATAAGGCTCCAATCCTGGGCTGTTGTATTATTCCAAATTTTTTGTTCTAACCCAGAAAACGGTTAATTTTTTATCCAAAGCCCGAACAAAACGTAGCCTGACCTAATTTTAGCATATGTCTAAACAAATATGACAATTTTCTCCGTGAATGCTGAAGGATGTG
The DNA here is from genome assembly GCA_036491905.1 of Folsomia manolachei. Taxonomy (NCBI): domain Eukaryota; kingdom Metazoa; phylum Arthropoda; class Collembola; order Entomobryomorpha; family Isotomidae; genus Folsomia; species Folsomia manolachei. Next base: position 8,294 of record JAAXNX010002830.1, read on the forward strand.
TAAATATGGAATGTTGAATTTATCCCGGTATTTATTTGATGTGTAATTATTACTGTGTTTGGAAATCATTGTTGACTTTTGACCCTTTCTCTTATTTAGGCAAGAGTCAAATTACTTCCTTAACCCACTCTTTTCTGGGTCGACATGTAAAATGATATTTGTTTAAGTTTTCAAATTCAGGCCTCAACCNATATTTGTTTAAGTTTTCAAATTCAGGCCTCAACCAGGTATTTGTGCAGAAGGACTAAATCAATAGGCAAGGGTTGGGTAAGGGTTTGACTCATATTTAGTTTAAGATCTGTATAATTGTTTAATAAAAGTAGTTTCCATTTTTTAAATTTGGTTACCTTAAATTTTAGGAAACTTACATTTCAAAGTTTCCAATATCATAAAATAGCTTTAACCTTTGTAAATATCGTACTGACCACCAACACCTTATTTATCCCAATCATTCCAACCATCGGTGTGTTTGAAGAGTGTCACTCCTCAAAATTATTTGGACCATGAAATCATTCATTCTTCTGTCCGCTAAATAAGCCAGGATTCCGCATTAATAATGCAGCATTATTGCAGAAACTACAAAAATACCCATTTATCTCCAGACTAAAAGAAGAAGACCTCCACTATCCCTTAATTCTCTCGAGAAGTTGGCCAACCGTGTGGATTTGCCGTATCTTCCTGAATAAGCTCATTCTCTCCTCTTATCCATCACAATCCGTGTTACTAAAGCTGACAGTGACATCGTCATTGTCACCTCGGTCCTTTTAATTTTAAGTCCTCTCTGTCTACCTGGGCTTTATTGCCCGTGAGTAATAAATGCCAAAAAGTAAGGAAACTCAGATAATGGTAATTGTCGCGGTTGCTTAACTGAGAATATTTAACAAAACCCATTTAAAACCAACCAACCAAGTAGTCTCCGTTTCATAATGGGTACAGGAGAAAAAAATGTCTTGTTCTTGTCAAATTATTATCTACACGACAAAAGACGAAAGACATAATGGAATGATTGACGCCTTGTATCTTCCAGAGTTTAATTCTTAGAGACTTGTGGGAAATTGCGGATTTGTTGGTGTCCTCCCTGTTTTGTCTCCGTTCCATTCATATTTTTAGATGTGATCCATTTTACAGAGGTTCAATTTATGGTGTGGTCGGTGTCCGTTGTTTGAATGCAATTCTTGACATTTCTTCAAGTGTGGTTAGAAACAGAGATTATCTGTTTGAGAAACAAGCCCAAACGGACTCACCGATCGACCCATAACTTGGACAGGAAGTTAACAATGAAATTGAGGAGTGTCGTGAGCCAAGAGGATATCTGGCCGTGCTTACACATTCTTGACAACTTGTGCATATATGTGCATATATGTGCATATGCTCATAAGCGTGGGCGTTGGATTGCTCAAAACGCGTTATTTTTAGTTTAATAAACTTTATCGGAAGCATTTTTGTACCGGATTTTATTTACTTTGGTTGGTTATGACCTACGGGATCAAATTCTCTGACGCTTCGTCGGAATATTTTTCTGGCCAGAAGTCACGTTGAACATTGAAACCCGTGTCAATATTATGGAATTATTGAAGCTGCTCGTAAATCTCCTGGGATAATGTGGAAGCACACACATGCCAACCATGAAATGGGTGATGTCGGGGTTTAATTTGTCAAATTGATGATTACGATTCGACTCAGACAACAAACGTGGATGAAAAACGGTGAACTATTACCATTCATTTACAACAATTCTCATTGTAGCCTTATCCGATTCGCGTGAATTACTCTACACCCATCCCACACAAGTAATGACCCCACGCACACAAGAATAATTTAATCATTAACTAAATCTCCTTTGTGAATAGGAGAACATGGCACTGGACAATACACCAGAGATAAGAGTTGATAAGCCGCGTTCATCTGCCGGCTCCGGAATAGAAACTGATGTCAGTCAGGGATTGGGGTTAATCTTGCATTTCTACAAGAAATTAAAATCAATGTTAACGCCATTTTGGAAAAGATTGTCTTAAAATAAGTTCCAAATTTGTTTCGCAGCGACAGTTTCGCTCATACAAAAATTTTGCTGTGTAACAAATTCAAGTTTCACTTTTTTTGGAATTCTAAAATCAAGCCAAAGAAGAATGAAAAGGAAATAATTCCAGTTTTAAATGAATGCACATGAATCCAAATGAATAGGATGGCACCCATCCCATTATTCACAAAGCAAAGATCACATCCTTATTTACTGCCATGACACACTGGTGGGGTGGAAAGGAAGCCGGGGACAATCAAAGTGGGAGTTTTCCAGGATTAAACAAATCGTTTATCTTGTCACACTGACTGACTAACTGACTTTATGCCCAAGGATAAAGGAAGGATGGTAAATATTGGTTGCTTAAAAGTTTTGACTGTCCATAGACCAGAGTCAAAATCCACAGACAGAGCATGGAGTAACAATGGGAAGCTTAACTCAAAGCTAAATTATTGTCAGTGTTTCGTTTTGTTGGCTGTATTCTGTTGGGATAGGTTGTGGACCCATTCAAATATCTCAAATTGTAAGAGACATCAGCATAAGGTAACTTTGCTAAAAACAAAAATATGCCATGTTATCCTACACGTAACAAAATAAACTACAATAATGACACTAGTGACATATTGAGATAATTTGTCGCTCGTATTATTTTATGGCTAGCTTAATCAGAATAGGCTTCTAAACTGACATTCGTAACGGTATTTGTATCACGGTTGCAGTGCTGATAAATGATATCCACTATTGCTTCACAAATGAATTTGTTGACCACCAATTACACGCATTCAAAACAAACAACCGTTCATTTCCTAAAAAACTCAGTCATCAAAATAATACCAGGTTTTTTCCTCTCTATAAGAATAGACATCCATTCATATCATCGATTATCGTAACCAACACAATGTCCAGTTCCAGACCCATTAGTTACAACAATACTCCGCACACGGTCCATCCTCAAAATTTAAACAAAACCTCAATCTCCCTGCAACGAGGCTGCTCATGCATTAAGAGCTGATAAAGAGATAAAATGGTCATTCAATCGGTTTCCTTTATTCGGTGGGACAGGTGTGTGGTCCCTTTGAATGGGTACACTGTCCAGTTATCAATTCTTGACCAATAATCAATACAAAATAAAAATGTTATCCATTTCTGTTTACTTTCAATTAATTTAATGGGAGCCCCAATCGAACTGAAGTCTCCAATATATTGTACCCAGACAATTTCAGAGTAATCTCGTCCAGCATCCATGCATTAATTAGGTATAAAATAGGTCATCACTGGGAAATTAATTACTGTTTATTAATCCATTAATTTATTTATTGAGGTCGATCCCTATCGTCTAAATTAACCAAACGGTAGCCAGCTCCTTATTAAGGAGCTCACATTTGATTAAGTTTTGTTTGCTATGCAGTTTCTAGTTAATTGATTCCCGATCAGAATGAGACTACACACATCGTGACTTTGAAATTAATAAGGATTGATTATTGCCAAAGATAATATCCAAATAAGAAATTTATTTGGACTGGTCAGCTCGAAGATTTCCCCGATAAAGAAACAACTGACCTATTTCTACCTACATGAAAATCGTAATCAGCTCCATGAATCTGGTTTTAGCTGAGGATTTCTTTTGTCCAAAATAGGTACTTTAGTCAGAGTGACCACTAAAATTTATTGGGGTGACCTTGCCACTCGTCAAAACAAAAAAGAAGATGTAATCGCATCCAGTCTGGCAGACGACACTAAATATAAGCCAAGTGTTTTCCTTCTATTGTCAGTGTCATCCTGACTCTGTGACATCTTGACAAATTTTAATTTAGAGTGAGTAAATGTGGTAACAATTCAAATTGTTTGTTTTAATCCAATTGTAGGAATGAGTACTTTTCTCTGCATGAAAAGTTTTCACTTACAATTTCTATGCGTCTATGTATTTTTTCAAGGGCACAA
>JAAXNX010002831.1:0-12248 GCA_036491905.1 Folsomia manolachei
AAGATAAAAAAATAAAATTTAGAACCTACAGGAATCTCTTTCCATCCATTTTTGACTCTGATAAATACTCGCTCGTCCTCTTCAATGAAACAAATAGTTCCTGGACGACTTCTCACGAGTCGCTTACAAATGTATTAAATAAGAAAAATAGAAATAGTCATAAAGTTCATTTTCTCTGGCTTAAATTCACCCATACCATGTCCGATTCTGTTGTAAATACACTAGCACCAGGGACCATTGAGATTTCAGGGGCATGACCCGGAGGACCTTTTGTAATTTGTAAAATTTAATACACCTTAATTTTAAGCAACGCGTCAAAGAATATTGGTCTAAATTAAAAAATCTTCCAACCTGTCTCCCCTCTATCTCCTTTTTCCCCCGTGATGGATAACCCAGGTGGACCAGGCATTGGGATGAAAACATTAGGTGAGGAACCAGTCTTGGCGTTATTCTGCCCACAGCAATTTCCAGGCCGTCCTCGCAGCCCCACCATCCCCCGATCACCTTTCGGTCCTTCAGGTCCTCTGAGTAGTTCCAGCTCCGTAAGACCCACCGGTTCCCCCTGCATAAAAATAAAAACAGCGTTTTGTAAAATACACATAGAAATGGGTCATTAGTGAGGAAATGATGGATAGACGAGAGAAATATGTTAATCCCAATTCCGGACCTTGGCACCCTTCTCCCCAGTAATACTGATGCCAGGCTCTCCCCTACAACAAACGGAAACAACCCACAATTGATTAAAAGATCGTTTTGATAAATTAACTTTGACAGTGTCGGCCACCCCTTTGTAAGAAGAAAATACTGATGGATGGTGGAATTGCCAAATAAGAACAAGTACATAAACTCACTTGGCTCCTGGCATTCCATGCTCGCCATTCAGTCCCCTCCGGCCTATATAAGGTGTTTGTAATTTAGATAATGATAGTGATTAGCACTTAACCCTATCTATTAGTTAGTACAGTAGATATGTGACTACTGTTAAACTTTGACTTTTTGACATGATATTGGTTTCATTAATTGTGCCATATTGGAAAAAGTTTCAAAGTAATGGAATTTCATATCGAACCTCGTCTTCCAGCTTCTCCTTTTTCTCCCTGGAGTAAAATCGTGTTACAGAGATTAGACTATGTAATAACTGCATCTAGACCACAGGAGTGACCAAGGTTTAATTTTAAAATCTAATTACTTTCACTTCGATATAACTGCCTCGTTGAAGCACAGTTTGAAAAGGTCTTCCTGCATCTCCTTTTATTCCTTTTAATCCAGGTAGACCCTAAAATTGGTGGAATCATTCATTGCTTAATGTACACATTATTCAATAATCTCAAGTTGAGTTGCTTTTGATTATTCTCCTGTTTCGAAAACTAAAATTTTGAAGCATGTAATTCACACCGGTCTACCAGGTTGTCCAGCATCTCCTTTCTCTGGCAGTCCACGATAAGCACTTTCTCCTGGTTGCCCACTAAGTGTGACAAAATAATGATTTATATATTTTTAGATGGACACGTAAATATAATTGTAAAATTACGGTTCTCCTGATTCTCCTTTTTCACCGTCACGACCATGTCTACCAGGCAAACCTATTTAATAAATAGGAACATTATTATATAGTTTGCGCAAAAGCATATTACAAGTATTAGTGTTAAAGCTAGTGTTAATTAAAATGTCTAACCGGGTGGCCCCATGGGACCTTCTTCCCCTCTTTCTCCAGTTTTGCCTTGAAAAACCCAGTTAAATCTGTCATCTCGGGAGATTGTCTAAAATTGGAGTGTCGTAAAATAGATAAGTTTTTTATCTCCAAAACAAATAACTATTGTATAATTTATATTGATCGTAATCTCACATGCATAAAGTGTGGCAAAGCGTTGTAAACTTCAGAGTAGTTGCACCCACATTGTCTCTCGTCATTGGGCTGAAAATAAAATATCTTGATTTACGCAAAAATTAGCATGCTAATGATTCAATATAACACTTCAACTCTTCTGTCCTTGAGACATATGCAAATGAGCTGCATTGTAAACATCGTAACCCCAATGAGTTCTTCGAAATAATGAAGCAATTGGAATAAATTTCCATTAAAATAAGAAAAAAAGTCTTATGTTGTGTCATCATTTCTGGACAGATTTTTGTTAAAAATGACAAACCAAGACTATTTATTTTAAGAGCTTTCCATGCATTTCATTAACCTTTCATTATTTATCGGAGGTCTAATGCTAAAACTTGCTCTGCCTGTGGTGCCTTTTTATTCTTTGATATGCCACGACCACACTACAATCCAGAAGACAAAGCCTTATTCACGAGTTGAGAAGAAACAATCACTAAGTTTGGTAATAAAGAAAAGAAAATCCTGTTGTTTTCTCAGCAAAATGTCGCATCCTTATTCATGGAGACATTTAACCTAACTCGTTGTGTTCCAATCCTATAGCTGAAACAACGCAAATCTGTACCAGTGATATTCGCAATATTTCCAAATATAAAATTTTAATTAACATAAAAATCCTACAATTCATTCTATTTCTAATCAGCTTAATAATTTCTGTAAACCCACAGAATTCGTATACTTAGAGTTTCTAAACTCCATAAATTAATGCAAATACGAAATCCCATTCATAATCATAACTACGTATTTATATTATAACCCCTGGTCATTTTTTCAACTTCAATTTGTATATCTGTACTCGTGCAAAATTGCAAACGACATTTATGGTAAATTGACCTTTCCTTTTGTTGATAATTGATTGTTACAACAAATAAAATTAAGTTGGCATTAACTTAACGCCCGCAGAACTCATTTGCCATTCGGCAGAAAAGGAAATTGTTCTCAGGAATTTTAGAATATGCTTAAAAACTTTATTTGGAAGTGAACATTGAAAAGTTGAATGAGACAGGAAAAGGTGGTGTTTGATGATGATGCCGTTTTGTGAATGAATATCTCCGTCAAAAGGTGATGTTTTCCACCAAGAAGTAAAATAACTTATTTGAAGTAAGTCATCAACTAAACGTGTTTGCTAGACCTGACCCAATATTTATTGCAATGATCCCTTGTATGGTGCTTTTCCGATTTAAATTATCTGAGGATAACAGCCATATAAGGGTGACGACATGATGGGATGTTACAGCAAATTTCAAAAATTGTTTCCTAATTTATTTACGACAACTGTTCCTCTTCTTGGCGCAAGTATGAAATATTCGCATACTACAAATCATTACAAGTTTCTCAATTACTTGTGGTATGCGGGGCAAAATTGACCCAACAGGTCAGATATGTTTATTTTTCAAGTCCAATTATGGGACAAGCACTCCCATTTAATGAAGATGGGTATTGGTAATGAGACAGCACATATTTATGATACCACGGACATCAAACGTATCCGCACACGCATGACACCAACTTCAGAATTCAAAGATAAAAAATAATTAATAGAATGCTTACCCTGAGCGTGTAGGAATAGCTTCCACCAATTTTCAGCACTTGATCGGCAAGAATTGGCACTAAAATTAGCCAGTGAAAGTTCTCCATGTTTAAATTATAGAGGATCAACTCGTTTATCAATGTCAATGCCAATTATTTTACGTTCTATTTTTATTGTTTAGCACTCTATTACTGGACACTGTTAACATATAATTTTAAAGCGGATGTAGAGTAATGGATCATATTATCCAAGGTTAATTGTCTTTGCATTGAAAACCCATAAAACTGAATCATTCCTAAAAAAAAATTTGCACAACGGTGTTCAACTTTTTTTACTACTTGCCACAAAAAGAGCAGATATTGCTAGACTATCAATAAAACATGCGTACAGGAACTTGTTAATGGCAAATTTGCAAATTTACATTTGCATGCAAACACAACCAGGAATTGAGAATGTACGTGCCGCAAGGCAATGGATTCCCTTTGTCACGAAATCTAATATCCTCAACGCCAGTTTCAAACAATGCAGAGATTTAACCAGGTTTCGTTGNTGGTTAGAAACAATTCATTTTGCTGAACTTGTGCTAATTTTATTACGTGCTCGCGAATTTAATAGCAACGGATATTAACTGGAATTATATATATAGAAGAGATTTTGGCTCTGGTAACTAGTAAATCTTTTTTTTACCGATTCCAATAGCTATTCTGATAAAATTCGGTTAGGTGAGAAAACAAAGATATTGACTGGACTGGACTGGGTTGCTTGAATGAGGAAAGTGAGACTGAGGCTTGAGTCTCTCTGAGCAGGATGGAGATGATTCAGAGATTGATACTGTTGATGTTGTGCTGTTTTGCGGCGAATCACACCAACCAAGTCAACTTAGAGGATACGTGGTTCAAAAATGTTAATTTGCTTAACATTTGGCCTTTCCTTCATTTTAATTGTCTGTAGATTGCCCTATACTGAAAAGTTGGGGTTCAACACAGGATTTGATGAGTTGTGACGAAAACAGAAGTGTTCAGAGCTTCAGATTTTTGTGAAACATTATACCATTCACACTAAGTATGACTCAAAAGTGTAATTTGATTCCCGATTTTAAGTTGCGATAATATAAATTATTTTGTCGAAATCGGCAGTGCTAAACTGAACATAATAATGTGGATGATAACACTATTTAACTATCTTATAAGCCGAAACTTTCAAATTGACATGTTAAAAATTATTAGTCTAAGGTGAAATATTTCTCGATCTTGGCCGGAAGACACTGCAACAATTGCTCCTAGGCGAATTACGATTTCCAGTAACTAATCAATTCGCCTGCAACTTTGAAATATTGAATATTATTTAATAGAGAAATCGGAGCAGAAACTGTAGAAGTTGACTTGGCTTTAAAAAATATGATGGGTTGTGCCTTGAGTTCACGTCATTCAAACTGACATTTATTATGACACTCAAACTGCCAATATTGAGATTGCGAGTCATCCATGAAAATAATGGGATGTGAGTCACATCATGTGAATAACTCTTGTTCCGAATTTTATACCTTCTCCAGTTTCAACTTTATTTAGTTGAATATCATCAAACATAAATTTCTAGGTGGGGTTAAATTTCTTGTGTGAACTACCTGTAAACAAAGTCGTAAAATTAAGCGTGCCCTAACCTCCCTTTCAGGTCATCGTCGAAAAGCCTTCCAATTTTAATAAATCTCATCTTGCCTCTGATAAATCAGAAGCCAAAAATGGCTTATTTTAGGTACAAAGTTGTAAAAAATAAATTAATCTCGAGCTGTTTTGGATCAGTCAGTTTTTTTAAGGAAAAGTATCATCTCAAATTAAAACTACTGACAAGAGTGGTAAGTGCACGAGAATTCTGAGACTGCTCTTATACATATATGTTGCCTTTGGAATTGGAAATGCATCCACTTGATCAGATTTGTTTCACTCGTGAGCATGAACACCATGATGAACATGACAGCATACTAATTTCTTCCCAAAAGTTTGGCCGTATACTTTTCAAATTATTGGAGTCGTGCACATTTAATGCATTCAAAGACGTAGTCTCGAAATTAAAATGCCCAAAATGTACGTTTCTCTCTGTGCCCTACCTGGTAAATACTTGATAAGTGGGCATGGACTTATGCTGCTGATGGGACCTGTGAATGAATGCAACTAAACAATTTTTCAATCTTCTATCCAACCAAAGTCACAGCCAAGTCAACACAAGAAGAAGAATGGATTGTTAAATTAAATTAGTATTTGCCAAACAAGCTCTTGATTTATAGGACTTGCAACAGGAGTTTGCATTACATTTTACAATGCATCCTCACAAGCCATCCCATTCCTTGATTTTGTGACTTGCTGTGATATTTTTGTAAGCTGTGATGTTACGAGCATGTTTACATTTCGAAATGTTGTTCTCAGGTAATAAGGTGCAAAAGTACAATTTTCTTAAAGTATTCACTAGCCAAGGAGTAAAACAAGAGGGAATGAATCAATTTTCAGCTCGTCTTTTTGTCTTTCTTTCCATTTATCTATTTCAGAGCACGGAACGTTCCAAAGGTTGCACAAATTGAATAAAACATTGGAAGGGGAAAGTGAGCCGGGTCCGGGTTTTCTTATGTTTTGTTTTTCCAGTTTCCGTTTCCTTTCCTTTGGATCCAGGGATTTAGTGAAAGCTCAATCATTGTCGAAATGAGGAAGCATGGATTGAAATGCTACCCTGTTCAAAACATGAGCATCCAGGATTTCGATAAGATCTCGTATCCATTTCAAAACACGAATCTATCGAACGAGGAAAGAAAATAATGTTTGAGAGTGCTGTTTTTATGATGAAGGCTTACTGCGAGTTGTACTACTTACAGTTATTATGGAAGGATTTTAGACTTACGAGTTTTTCTGAAAGTGAAAATAACTCAAGAAAAGAGGTCTGGCTGACTGGACTGATGTGTAAATGACAAGGCAGAGACGGCTGAGGCGACGATGGTCATATTTAGGTCTGGTCGGCAACAAAATAAAAAAAATGCTGAAATAGCATCCGTCAAATAGCATCCGTCTTAAAAAAATGTCGTAAAATTGGGATAAATCTGTTGAAAGGAAAACCCACATCCACTCCACTCCGAGCGAACATTAAATGTGATCTGTTGATCTGGTTTGGTGTCGAGTATGAGGAAAAATTGTTTTGCTTTACGTTTCTTTTCTTGTTTAAAACAAACCAAATTGAAACTATTTTATTACGAAACACGAAAGTACTTTATTAACAAAAGTAACAAGACATTCGCAGCAAACCGGAAACAAATCGATTGATAATAAGCCCATCCAGATTACTTTTATGCAATAAAATTTAATTAATCAAAATATGATACGAGAACATATAATCCAGTCAGATAAAAAACCAGCTCTTGCAAATAAACTTTAGCGTGTCGAGTGTTAAACGTGTGAAGACAACTTTATTGCAATTTTTCACACTCTCGAATCAAAACCCAATGGTGACATTTGGCATTGATTCTTGCGGGTAACAAAAACTAAGTGTCATAGTGCAAAGCAGTAAATTATCCTTATATAGCGAAAAACCATTGAAGATAAGATATGTAAACCAATAAAAATACATGGGTTGCAGAAACATACAAAATTTATTAGTATTTTGTGAGAATAGTTCCAAGATTTTGCGCATTTATACTAAAGTTGTCAACCTAATTATGTGTAAATACCGTTTCTATTGAATACTTTCAAAATATTTCCACTCCTCGTCGTACTTTTCTAGAACTGATCTATGATCAGAACTCGACAATTCAACCAATTTCGTAGTATTTACAGGCAAACTGAGCACTTGCTCGATATACTTCCTCCCCAAATATTGGGGAATTTCAATGCATAATACAACGAGACTAGAATTACAAGGTTCCTTTCCTTGATCTAACAAGTGTTTAAAAGCGAAATCCGCCGCAAGTCCTGTGACATTGGGCGAATTTGTCGTCCAACTTCGACAACTAGCAGTATACGAGCCATCCCCGTCTCTAAAACTTCCGTGCCACATCATATTCTCCTCCCTGAAAATAATGCACAAAAATTTGTAATTTAACACTTTTCCAAAAACATGCATCACTTTTAAATAGATGAACCAACCAGTGTAAATCTAGAATAACATTCTTTCCATTAAATGAATACAAATATGGTGTCAGTCCATTCTCCGCTGAGTTATCGGGCTTAAAGAAACGTGTTCGATTGAATATACTGGCCTGGTTTTGGAACACGGTTTCATTCTTTAAATTCACAATTCGGTCATGACGATTTTTTCCAATGGAAGAAATTTTCATATCATCTTTCGTGGATGAAAGAAAGGCTCGAAACATTCCCAAGACACCGGACTCATATGATTCCTTTTGGCATTGATAGTTTATAAAATGAATCCCATTCATATTCCCTGTCCATGGATCGTTTAGGGCAATGAGTCGCAGAGTTGTATTCTAAAGAACGCATAAACCACGCTATAAGATTTGTGTTTAGATAAAGAGATTAGCATAAATTAAAGAAATGTAAATATTAAAAGTGCGAAATTGGATACGATACATGGTTCTGCTGATACGCGAGAATTTGAGTTAGACAAATAATTTACAAGCAATGGTTAGACCTTCGTTGAATATGTAATGTGGTAAAGTGTAAATTGGTTGAAATGACGCATAGAGAAGGGTGTGAATCAGACGGATTATCAAAATTATAAACAAATGTTATAAATACTTGAAGTTCGGGTTTGATCATCTTTGTCCGTCCTTTAGGAAATTGAGAAGACCTTGGACCACTGTAGGCGGCGTGGCGTTGCCAAGATTCGGATGGATTTCTTTTTCCGAGTACATCGCCCATCTTAATTTTAATAGTTCATGTCGAATCAGGCTAATGGTTTTGTGAGTCATGTCATCACAATATATTTTGTCCAATAAAGTCTTGATTCTTTGTAAAAAAATATGCTTACAAGAAATGGAGCCCATCCGTCTTCAATTCGCCCATAAAACCTTTGATCCGATCGTACATAACCAATGCCTCCGGGTTTGGTGTATTTTTCAATCTATAAACAAGTAGGTTTTGCAAATCATTGTTTATAGTTAAGTATTTCATTCTTAAATTTATTGAGTTGTGTTGTACAATTGCATAATTCAATTGCGATGACGTGGAACTTAAACCAAGGATTTCTGAGAAAGTGTCAATGCTTAAATTATGTTGAAATTGTCAACAACAAGAAATTAACTGACATTATTATGCTGAATTTGACATTCTGTCCATTGTATGTATTGTAATTGAATATCACACATTACTGAATTCTCTTCTTTAAATACTTGTTTGAATAAAAATGAATTTCAAAATCATTTTCTTGATATGTGTTTCTTGTTTGGTGGGTGTTGCATCCGGAAACTTTTGGGATAAAATTAAATCTTTCGCGTCGGATGCTCAAGACGCAGTTAGTCAAGGCTCTAACAAAATGGAATCTATCTATAATGCAGGGGACCAGTTTGGCCACAAAATTAGTGAAAGATACGCTCATGTAGAGCGAAGTGTATCCGAGATGACCGGATAACAATTTAACAATTTTGGACATCATCGAATCGGTATAAAGAATATTTTGTTACAGAAAAGAATTGGTTGAGTCAAGTGACTTATTGAAAATATTTTACAAATCCGATTTTTTTCAGGAATTATTGAAGCGTTGGCTGGGACTCTCTTTTCCTTTTGATATTTTCTCATTCTATCGTTTTAAGTAAAAGCCCTACTTCAATAAAAATTCAACAAGAAAACACGTTACCTTGAGTAATTCTGCAGCGTTGTTGTACACTGTTACTGCAATACGCAATCATTTACGGAATGACAAACATTATTCAATACAATATTTAAATGATTCAACCTATTTGGCCTGAAATATTAATCAAATATTAATCAAATATTAATCAATTAAATTTATATGTCAAATCAGCATTTTGTCAATTTCAAGCAGATATTATTTAGGTTTTTTCATTACTTTTCCGGAAGGGAAAGGCATACCCTGCGTACATGTAGGACGACGAGGGCTCCCCTTTTTGACCTGCGAATATTAGCAGAAATATCGATTTAAGTATTTAGGAATCTCCTATGCTGCCTTTTGCAGTACCTTTAAGACCTCGTTCTCCATCCCGACCCTGAATAAAATGGAATATTAATTCTGTGACATGGTACCAAAAAATGTGCATGTACTAATCTGTACCATTTTCTCCTCCTCCCCTTTACCACCGACCCTTCCTGGGATTCATAAATATTAAAATTCAATAAAAAATGGTCAACCTCTATTAAATACTTTTAACTTTTCTAACCTTCGGGACCAATTGGCCCCTCCTTACACTCACCAGGTTCACCTTACCAAGAAGATGAAATAAAAAATAGGAAATGCATATTATTATACTCAGTTTTGTCATACAAACCTTTCGGCCCAATACTTCCCGTACCAGGAAGTCCCTGCAAGTATGAAACACAACTTCACGACATTTAAAGGCATACAATTAAGAAATGTACACTGTTCACCAACCATGGGTCCTTGGTCACCTGAAACAAATGAATTACTGCTATAACTGGGATACGTTTGAAAAGGTCAAACAAAGTAATGCAACACCTTTCACTCCTGGTTCTCCTCTTTCACCCTAAACAGAAAAGAAAATAGTCAAACACCTTCAGATATACAAAAATTGTAAGAACTATTCAAAAACTTAGATTCAAGTGCATTTGGTTTACTTTGAAACACTGTAAACTTGCAATTTTCTGCATGGTCGCATCATCACATGTACGATGAGTTTCTGCAAGCTGAACTTCATCACCAGAGCCAGAAGGACCATTGTCAATGAAATCATTTATTGAGAAGAATGTAGCTTCTAAAATTTGAAATTAAATGCATGCAATGATTGAGAGGACGTTAAATAATAATAAAATACCTACCTGACTTTGTGATTGCATTGTCTTCATCATCAAACGTGAACTAGAAATCAATTGCAAATTTATCAAACTTCAAAAAAACTTTTGAACAAAGGAGAATAGTTAATATTATACATTGGAACTGATTAGTAGTCAATAAAAATAAACTCAAGTAATATTACCCCATCATCCAAAGAATGTCTTAAACCCAAAGATGGAGATATCCATGCCACAGTTATCAAGATAAAATAAATCATAGTCCACATTTTCTAAACACTTTCCACTGTACACAAATCAATTAGGAAGAATTGTAAGAATTGAATACCATTCTGTATTATAGACACTTGTTAGTTAGTGACTTGAAATGCAAAATGCAACCAACTAGTCGCTAAATTATCTGATGACAAAAATGCAACTGAAATTATAAAATCCTGCAAGAAGAATTGCATGACTTTGCGTGTGCGTTGTTAGCATGTGAACATGATCCTGGAGCTGACCTTAAAGTGTCATAAAAAGAGTTGCAGAGTCCATCACAACTCGCTCCACCTCAATGCAGATCACCTTTCAGAGAATATTATACCTCATTAAAATCACAATGTAAAGACATTTCCTACCAAAGTTAGCCAAAATGTTTTATACTTTAATCTCTACCCTGAGTTTTGGGTTTCGTCGTTGTCTCACAAAAATCCCAAGTTACCAACTTTTATAGCATTTGCAGTGAATATTGGGCCTGAATGAAGACATCAAGAGTAAATTAATCAAACTTAAAAACCGATTCATAAATTTGGTATATAAATTTATCAAAGATATGCCCAATACAAAATTCTACATGGTTAAATTACAAGGATAAATTACACTGTCAATCAGAATCGGTGACAATTTTAAGTATGTTGTCTTTCCGCACGAATTAATGGGCCGTGAAGCCGGAGTAAAATCTAAGTTCATGAAACTATGCTGAACTCAGCTCACATCAAGACTCGATTCATTACATGAAATAAGATTTGCGAGCAAGTATTAATGATATCGGCGACATAATGCTTCCTCTTATCAAAGTACTAAAGTAAACGTGCGAGTTTTATTCAAATGTTTGTCATAAAATTAATTGACTGTACAATTAGTAAATCGGTGTATATGGCTTAATATTAAATTATGAAATAAATAACATGACACAAAAAATGTTTAAATCTTTCGTTACGACTTTGTGATTACTACCATACACAACATTAAATCTGACACAATTTGGTCTTCTGTACAAAAAATACGTTAATAATATAAAATTACTGATGCTCATTTTATTATGGCAATGACATACACTAGATATCTACTTCAGTTAACGTAATTCTAACATATATTTCGGGTAGGCACCAACACGACTTTTTCTTGAATTGGAAGACAGCAGAAAAAAAATAAAGTTTTTATAAACTTTAAAAGAAACGAATTGGTGTCCAGAACAAAGCTTTTCTGATATTTTCGAGTAATTCAACTACAAATTTTTCAACATTCCGTTCATCATGATGTTTGCCAATGCTCCACGTCGTCTTCTCCACTGGCCGACGCACATTGAGTAGCAATTTAGATATTTCATCCACATCGCGGTAGCTTGTTTGTCAATTCCCTAAAACCAAATAATCAAGTAATCTTTAAGTTTGAGACTAATACTCGTGGCAATAAAACTATTTGACTTACCTGTAAGTAGTATGTGTTCTTGGAAGTGATTTCATTAATCTCCACAAAGTCTTGAAATTCATTTTCTCCTTGTGACACCACACATTTGCTCAGGCACAACGGTTCCTTGATTGGAAAGTTGGGAAACATTAGATTAGTGTCTTAATCGCGTAAAATATAAACTTCTTGAAAAAATGTAGTTTTTGCATACCCTGAGTAAACAGAACCTCGTATTTTTCACTCT